>JADRCD010033255.1:0-16400 GCA_019843815.1 Montemys delectorum
GCCTGTTTATCCTTTGTGTAGAGGAAGGCCTCTGATTTGCTTGAGTTAATTTTATATCCAGCTACTTTGTTGAAGTTGTTTATCAGGTTTAGGAGCTCTCTGGTGGAATTTTTGGGGTCACTTAAGTATACTATCATATCATCAGCAAATAGTGATAATTTGACTTCTTCCTTTCCAATTCGTATCCCTTTGATCTTCTTTTGTTGCCTAATTGCTCTGGCTAAAACTTCAAGTACAATATTGAATAGGTAGGGAGAGAGTGGGCAGCCTTGTCTAGTCCCTGATTTTAGTGGGATTGCTTCAAGTTTCTCTCCATTTAGTTTGATGTTGGCTACTGGTTTCCTGTATATTGCTTTTACTATGTTTAAGTATGGGCCTTGAATTCCTGATCTTTCCAAGACTTTTATCATGAAGGGATGTTGGATTTTGTCAAATGCTTTCTCAGCATCTAGTGAGATGGTCATATGGTTTTTTTCTTTGAGTTTGTTTATGTAGTGAATTACGTTGATGGATTTCCATATATTGAACCATCCCTGCATCCCTGGGATGAAGCCTACTTGATCATGGTGAATGATCGTTTTGATGTGTTCTTTGATTTGGTTTGCAAGAATTTTGTTGAGTATTTTTGCATTGGTATTCATAAGGGAAATTGGTCTGAAATTTATATCACCAGTAGTTACATATACTTAAGCTTATTCTACATTTATAGTGGATAGAATGTATTTAAATAGCAATTTAAAGAAAATACTTTTAAAATTATAAAGCTATTATGTAAATATGATAACTGAACTTTTCCAATCAATGATATAATCCTTGTAGGATTAATAAATGTTTTAAGTTCATATTTCATGAACCTAGGTGTAAAGAATGCACATTATAATACTAAGAGTTGAAGGAATGTGCTGTTTCCATTTGCTTCATATTACTCCAGAGTAGGGAGTGGGGTTTGTTAAGAGACACATTAACCACATGTGTTGATGAGTATCAATGCCAAGTACCATGTCTATTTGGCTCATTAATACAGTCTTTTTTAAAAAAAGTATATGTTTCTGGATTTCCAAAATAATAAAACAAAACTGAGACTGTCATGCCACTTGGAATGCTAAACGAATGATTGTTAGGGAAAAAGTTGTGGCTCAGAAGGGTCTGTGGCTGAAGCAGGAGGAGCATGTACTGAAAACCTCGCTGACCTCACAGCATATTCAAGTAGCCTGGACTATATAGAAAAACTTTACATGGAAAGCAAATGAAACAAATGAATGCAATGTCTGAGGAATGATTTAATTTTAGGAAACAGTTTTCACTACAATCACCTATGTTGCTAAAGTAGTTTACTAAGGTTTCATAACAAAGTGCCACAAACCTGCTAAAGGAAACAGTGTACGTTTATTTTGTTATAGTCATAAGGGGATTTGGTTTCCCTTTGTCTCTCTCCCTGGTTTTAGATGGTTACTTTCTCCTATTGTGTTCACACAGCTTTTCTTCTTTGTTTTTCTGTATATACCAGTCATATTAGATTAGGACCCATTCACATGATCTCATTTTATCTTGCATATACCTTTAAAGGCCTTGACTCCAATTAGACTCAAACTTTGAGACACCAGAGGTTAATAGCTCAGCACACAATTTAGGGGGAATACAATGAGAAAAATAATAATTGAAACTAAAATTAGAGGGAAAATATTAATTTCCTTAAGATCTATATTAAACATGATTAAATATGAAATTTTAGAAATAGTCCTATTATTTTTATGTGTTTATTTTCAATTTCTTTCATTAATGTTATATACATTCATTCTATGTATTCATTCATCTATTTATTCATTCAACTCCTTCTAAGTTATTTGTAGGCTTTTATCTTTTCTAGCTTTTGTGGATAGAATAAAACTTGTGTTTTTTTTTTAAAGCAAGTTCAATATTCCTGTACAAAACACAATACTGAACAGTGTCTGTTGATTTTGTATCTTACAATATTACTTGGTTTGCTCATCATTTCTAGTCACATTTGGTGAAATATAGGTCTGAATATACATAGAATCATTTTATGTACAAACAAGGATGTTTGATCCCCTTCCCTTCCATTATATGCATTTTATTTCACTCTCCAGGCTAATTACTTTAGCGCAAACTTCTAGTACTATACAGTAGTATAAGAGTTGAGTGATTGCAGCCCCTTAGGTCGAACAACAATAGGAACTAACTAGAACCCTCAGAGCTCCCAGGGACTCAACCACCAACCAAAGAGTACACATGGTGGGACTCATGGCTCCAGCAGCATATGTATAGGACAGGATGGCCAAGTCAGTCATCAATGGGAGGAGAGGCCCTTGGCTTTGTGAAGGTTCTATGCCCCAGTGTAGGGGAATCTCAGGAGAGGGTGGGTTGGTGAGTATGGGGAGGGGGACCGAACAGGGCTTTTTGTTTGTTTGTTTGTTTTTGTTGTTTTTTTATTTCTTTTTTTGGAGGGGAAACTGGGGAAGGAAATATCATATTACATGTAAATAAAGAAAATATCTATTAAAAAAAGAGTTGAGTAATAAGACATCTTTGTCTTATTCTAAATTTTAAAGGAAGTGATTTTGGATTTTCCTCATTTAGTTTGTCAGATCTGAGTTTTTCAAATACTTGCTTCATTATGTTGCAGTATGGCCTTTCGGTAATTAAAATTCTCAGGGATTTTTTTTTTTTTTTTTTAATCGTGAAGGACTGTTCAATTATTCAAGACTACTGAATGTTTTTTTCTGTATGTATTGACATGATTATATGATTTGGTCCTCATTCTGGCTAGTGAGGTTATTAGTTTCTATATGTGGACAATCTCTCATCATGGTAAATAACCTTATTTATATACTTTCTGATTCAGCACAGTAGAATTTTAAATGTTTTCCCATTTCTGTTCATTAGAAATATTGACTCGTAGTTTTAATTTTGTTTCTGGTAGGAGTTGTGCTTCTGTCCAGACTTGGTGTTGGGGTAATATTGGTTTTGTAGAATGAGTATGGAAGCTTATGCTATTTCAACTTTAAAAAATAATAATATTTGTATATAGTTTAATCTTTTAATGTTATAGTTTAATAGTTTAATTTATATCCTTCAATTCCCAGTATTTTTTTATTAACAGGTTAACTTGTTTATTTTCATTCTTATTAGTCTTCTGAGAATTTTTTACAGTGTGCTTTGGTCATATATACTGTCTAACTTCTCCAAAATATACCCACCTTTCCTACCCACCCAACTTAGAGCTCGCTTGCTTCCTTTCTTCCTTCTTTCCTTCCTTCTTTCTTTTCTTATTTTCTTCCTTCCTTCTTTCCTTCCTTCCTTTTTGCTTTTTTAAAAAAATAACTCAAGTTCAATTGTGCTTCTCATATAATCTTCAATGGGTAGTCTTCTATTGAAACATGATTGATTTGGCAGGAGCTATACTCCTAAAGAAAACAGAAAATTTTCTCTCCTAACAGCTATTGATTACCAATAGCTCCTAAGGCTAGGTGTGGGACTTTGTGCTCAGTTCTACTCTGCATGTTGGGATTTGATCTGGCTTAAGTTTTCACAGGTCTTGTTCAGGCTGTCATAATTGCTCTGAGTTCAGATGTATTGCCATGCTGTGCCCAGACAACAGTTTACATAGAGTTGTCTACTACCCCTGACTCTTACACTCTTTCTACCCCTGTTCTGCAATGATTCTTGTCTTAGGAGGAGGGGTTATGATATAAATGGCACAACTAGGCTTGAGTATTCTTTAATTTATTATTCTCTGAACCTTGACTAATTCGATGTTTGTGCTATTTGCCATTGATTACAAAAGAAAGTGGTTCTGATGAAAGTTTACTGATGAACTAATCTATGGGCATAACAATAAATCATTAGGAGTCCACTTAATACTATGCCACTTTGGCAGAGCAATAGCAGTAGATTAATCCTCTAGGACCTTTGGCCTCTGTAGCCACTGCTTCTTGGTCTAATAATGGCCCCTGTAGCCTTTGTAGGCACAACTTCTTGGCTTAATAAAGGTACCAGCTATGGGTTTCATTTTGTGGAATAGGACTTAAATCTAATCAGGAAGTACTTGGATACTCCCATAATGTTTGTGCCACTATTATACCAGTGGACATGTGTTTCTAGGCAAATTTACTACTGTAGCTCCGGTTGGAAGTTGGATAAGACTGATGATTTCTTTCCCTTCCATTAGCATGCATACTACCTCCAAGAACTATGAAACTAGCCAGTTGGAATGTAGTTTCCAACTCATTCCAGTGTTTCTACCATCCATGTTCTGATATCTTCAATAATATGTTCTTACCATCAGGTTTTAAGGATAACCTATAGAATTAGCAACAGCCTATATTGTTTAGGGGGTCTGGGGGACCTCACTGACAAACCATTCCCAAAGAGATAACCCCTTCCCAGCACTTTTATTTTATTTGTTAGCTTGTGGTATATAGCAGAGGTATTGCCAAGCCATTGTAGGTTAACTCCATAATTTGAAGAGAAATAATATTATTTGTTTTTTAAAAATATGTTTGGTCAAATATCAAAAAATGTGTTATAAGTAAGAGGGTAGTTAGAAGCTGCCTCTGTGTAATAGTGAATAAGGAGAGCAGGATAAACAAACAACTAAATAACCAAACCATATAAACAAAAACCATTTCCCTCTGAATTACCTGTGCTACTTGTAGTAGGTCTGAGGCAATGGTAGCTGCCATGGAGGTAGGATCCACTTCTAGATATAGGCATGGTATAAATGGCAACCTGGAGAGAGACTGACCTGGTTGTGGAGACATAAGAGGTCCTACATATATTAGGGCTGAAGAGTAAGCCAGAGAACCATTGGGTGTAGAGATTGAGGCATGGGACCACAAAGCAGAAATTCTGAGAATGAACAGGTTAAGAAGGCCATGCCCCAACCACTGGCTTGGCATATGACAAAAGAGGGACATAAGAAGTGTGCTACATTGAGAACACTTTACACCAATGAGTAGGAATATCCTCAGGCAAAAACCAAGAAGTTGTAAGGGGAAGAAAAATCTATCCAGAAAAAGAACATCCAGGCTCAAAGGTGAACAAAAACCATAGGTGGGCCTTTTACATCATCTCAGAGCCTGGGCTACAGAAAGCCCCAGGTAAAAAATATAAGATTCTGCAGCATACGAAAGATGATGTTGGGTTATAATTGCAAGCAGGGAGGTGGGTGGTGTTTCAGGGAATTCCTTCAGAACATAGAGGACACCACAAGAAACATTCTTAGCAGGATGAACATATAGACTTAACTTGAATTATTAAGCATATCAGCCCTCTCCACACCTGCCCAGCCTTAGAAAACAAGCAAGGAAGTAGGGGAAGCTACCTTCAGAACAACAAGGGAAGAACTATTGGCTGATGCTCTATCTTCTATATCAACACATTTATTTATTTATATTTATACTCTTGAACTTCATTGGCTTGGTTGTTTTGGACTAGCTTCTGTCTCATCAGAATAGGCTCTTATGACTTTGTTATCTTTTTCTATGCTTACTTTATTTTCTCTGTTAACTCTCACATGTTAACCCATATACTTTCTCTCTCATTCATACTTTATTGCCCCATTTCCATGTTTCTCATTCCTTCCTTCCATTACAAATTACTTCCTTAATTACTAATACCTAAGCATCTCTAAAAACTATAAACTGAATTATTCTCAATCATTTTTGTAAAAAAGTTTTTGATGAAAATGTTTCCAAAGTCCAAGGCTTTCACTGGTGAAGAGGCAGTGTGTCTGTCGTGTGTGTGTGTGTGTGTGTGTGTGTGTGTGTGTGTGTCTGTGTCTCTCTGTGTGTGTGTGTGTCTGTCTGTGTGTATGTGTGTGTGTGTGTGTATGTGTTTTGTTGGGGTCTGAAGGTGCCCTGTGCCATCATGTGTGTGGCTTTTCTCCCTTCTAGGATCTGGCCCAGGACTCTAAACCATTCTCTGTAAGAGTTTGGTTTAAGCAAATGCTCAGAGATGGCAGAGAGGGGTGCATTATAAGGACCTCTAGGAGTGAGCACTAAGAGGTCAACCAGTTAGTTCCCTCTGAGCGGAGAACATCCCTCAGAATGCCACTCTGCTGCTCATATGAGTCCTGGAATGCTTTAGAGGATTCACGATGAGCAGGCCTCTTCAGTTTTAGTTTTGTAAGGAAGTACTTTCCAAGGAGGCAAAGGCCACAGTTTGGAGACAAGCATACTTTAGCAGAGAAAGAAGTGTAGGCTTTGGGGTTGTTATCCCACAACTGAGGTGGTCTTATGAGACTTCCCATTGTCTAACAGTCAGCCTGGCCCATCTGCCTTTTGGCGGTGGGGCACTTGAGCTCTGAGAGGTCCCAGGGAATGTTGGCCAGGGGAGGGAGGTCTAGGTAGAAAAATCTGCCAGAAGTACCCACTCTTTTATTTTTCTACCTGGAAATCTTCAGGGAAATGAGGACCTTCACCTGAAGGACTGATCATGCAGTCAGCAAAAAGAATAGGATTTATGGCCTGTTAGGATTAAATATCAACAATCGGGGAAAGATTTTATCCATTCCTACTATCTCTTGCTCAACTGAACACTGGCCTCAGCCCCACTCTATCTAAACTCTGGGAAGCCCTGGGGCTTAAATGTTTACTGTTTCCTCACTTGCCCCCTGCTGGCTTTCCAGAATGGACAGGTTGCTTAAATTCCAGAGAACGCAGGTCCAGAGAGAAATGGCTTGTTTTTTGTTTTTGTTTTGTTTTGTTTGTTTTGGTTTTCATTAACTGTCACATCAGATATGGAATTTTTCCTCTTAATAGTATGTGTGAGGGTGATTGGACATTTTGTTTGTTTGTTTGTTTGTTTGTTTTGTTTTGGAGACAGAGTTTCTCTGTGTAGCCCTTGCTGTCCTTGAACTCAGTCTGTAGACCAGGTTGGCCTCGAACTCAGAAATCCACCTGCCTCTGCCTCCCAAGTGCTGGGATTAAAGGCGTGCACCACCACTGCCTGGCGAGAAATGGCATTGTTGACAAGTGAAAAGCCAGGTCTCCCAAGCCAGGACTGAGCTGGGAGTCTACACATAGCAGACTTTCCAGCCATTCCTTCCCACAGTAATCATACTAGCGTGTGGTGCATATACTATAACTTCCATGTTAGAAATCTTAATGAATAAAGTATAAGTTTCATCTAACAAAGTCATTTAGGTTTGCTTAGAGTAGCAGAGGATGGGTTCCTGAACCTTGCTAGGTTATCAGGTGAGGAACTGAAAGGATTTAGGGTTCTTTCCCTTCAGATAAAATATTTATCCCGCTTGGCCCTGGTTGCCAAGTCACCCCTTTAAGATGCTCACAGGTATAGAGTTCTCCCTGGTGCCCCGATGTACTGTTTTCCACACGTCTCTTGGGGTACTCTGAGGCCCGTGGTTTCACAGCTGCAGAAGGAGGAGTCTTAGGCCTGGCCAATCATTTAAGGGAAAACAGGAAATTGGACTGGAAGTCCTGCCCACGGTGGCTATTCTGGGCAGCTGCTGTTTCGAGGGAATACCGCTTCAGGCTCGAGGGAATACTGCCTCAGGCTCATGATTGGTTTCTTGTCCGGAGAGAGGTGAGATTTTGTTGTGAGGGCTGGACTCTGTTCAGCAGGAAAGGAGTCCTAGCCTTGGGCATATTAAAGGGAGGCCCTTGGGGTGGGCTTGGAACCTTTTTCTCCCCCAGACATATTGTGGGTGCTAGGATTGCCTGTCCCAGCAGTTAGTCCCTAGGAGGCTTTGTGCTGCGTAGAAGCGCTTTGCTTTAATGCTGCCCCACACCTTCACCAATACCGGGAGTCCCAGAGAGGCAAAACTTTTTGGGAGGACTTTGGACTTCTGTCAGCGAGGAGAGGGGGCCCAATCTTGTGCTAGAAGACTGATATAAGCATGGGAGACCTGTCCTCCTTGAGAGAAATAGGGGACATTAATCCTATTTGGACTGACAGTTCTTAGGAGGCTCCAGCCCCGTTAAGATAGTATCATTCTGAGGATATCATCGTATTCCAGGAACTGGGAGATATAGAAAGCTTAGCTCTACTTAACCTTAGTGGCTCCAGGTAGGGTCATGGTTTACATCGTCCCCAAATTCCACATTGAGAGTCCAAGGGAGGTGAGGCATTTTGAGTTGACTACACTCAGAGAAGTAGAGAAGTCCTGGACTTGATGGGGAAACCATGGAGGGAAAACTGAAAACCTTCCTCTCCGGGATAGATACTGGGGAACTGGTATCTGTTCATGGGTTACCCCTAGGATGCTTTAGGAAAAGCTTTGGATTTGTGGGCCAGGCCATTTTATGGGTTTCATCCTGGAAGGTTGAGAGAAGGGAGTTTCCTGAAGAGACTCTATGGCATCAGGAAAGGGAGGATTTGGTGTTGGGTCTTGGCACAATTAGGGTGCACTCCAGTGAAGGAGGGATAGAACTTCTTCCCAGAGGGTGAGTGGCTCCTTCCAGGCAATAAAATGAAAACCTGGAGGAGAAGTGACAGGGCTTCTGATTACAGGTGTGGAGAGCCTCAGCCCTGCTTTCCCCTTGCTGTTACCCTGCAAGCTGAGTCTGGCTTCTGGGCTATGGTATTTAGACTTTGAACTTACAAGCAATCAGTGTTTGTTCGGGAGGAGGCCAGGCTTATTGCAGGCTTCAAGATGGAGAGTACTTTGAAACAAGAATGAGAGGACCACACATAACATTGCAAGCCTCAGAGAAACTAGCCTGCAATGTTTGGTCTGGAGAAATCTCAGAATCAGGGATAGAGTCCTCATTTCTTCCTATTTTTCTGATATGTGAATGAGATAGGATTCTTGAATGGAGGAAGAGAGACCTCACATGAACAGAATAAAGTCTGCACATGGCTTGTTAGGAATAAATATAAATCCCTTGAGGATAACGTACAGTTCTTACTATTGTGCACAGAGAGGCCTCATAAAAACCCTACCATGCGTTCAAGATATGGGCAACAGCTCTAGACGTGCTTTGTCACTTCTGCAAGGAATTGAGGAAGTTTCTTGCAGAAATGAGCCTTGGAAATAGCCTGAGGGTGATCAGAGGGTTTAACCTCTTCTAGTAAAACCATGAGGTCTATTCATAGCCATCAATACTGAGAGACCCTGGACAGAGGTATGAGATATAGCCACACTTCACATTTGATTAGCTTCTCAGAGAAATAAAGATTTGTCAAAGATGGCCAGGGCACCTTTGCAAAGGAGTTCCCAGATCCTTTCAGGACAAATTTAGCTCCTTCGGCTGGGTGGGAGTCAGGGCTGGGAGATGAGGAGAAAGCCTTTCTTGTAATCAGCATAGTAAGACAAAGAGCATAATCCCAAGTGAGGCGGCCCCACACTCAACAGGATTTTGCTGGCAAGATCTGTCAAATGGGACACTTTTTTTTTTTTTCTGTGTGACGATGTGTCAAGGAGAAGGGCTTTGATCTGAGGAGGTAAAATTCTGTGAGGGTTAGTCTTTGTAAAGACAAGTCCTTGACTTGCTTGGCATCAAATTAAAAGTCCCTGGTGAGCATAGAAGGAGGTTTACCCCTCCTTACCATACTCCCCTTTTCTCCTCTTTACTTCTTCCCCTAAGAAAGGTAGGAGTCCAACTTTCAGTTACTTCCAGCCAAGGGAAGATATAGCTTGTGGTGATCTAATGGAATGGGCTCTGCCTTCTGCCACAAACTCTCCAAAGAGCCAGAGTTTATAGTATTTCCAGATGGTGGTGTTTTGGTTAACTAGACAGACTTGAAGTCTTGACTGAGGCAGGTCCTGCTAAAGAGTACAGGCGATTCCCCCACAAGTAGACGGTTGCTCTCAACCTAACAGACCCTGGGCAGAAGTCAGTAGATTTGATGCCATTTTAGTTTTGTAGGAAGTATTCCAGGGAGACAAGGAAAGCCTTTGTATAAGTGTCTGTGGCATTAGCAGAGTGAGAGTTCGATATCTTTTCTGTAGCATCTTGCATTCCCAGGGAACTGAGGAACTTGATCTGAAGATGTAATAGTATGATTAGACAGTCCACCAGGTCAGAAGAGTGAGGAGTCAAGTCCAGGACTGCCAGGGATTAGGATTCTGAGTAAGATCTGAGGGTACAGACTCCCTTTCTAGGACTGAAAGTGTATCTGCTGCTACCTTTCCCATGCTCACTGTTAGTTTATTGGATGCCCTGAGGGACATGGTTGGATGTGGTACATTGTCTTCTCTATCTTTGTAATCTCAAAGCATTGCTCAGAGTAGCAAACCATGGTCAGCAGATGATACAGCCCCAGGCTTTGACAAGTTCAGACTGAGAAAAGTAAGTCTCTCATTTAGAAGGTAGAACCCAGAGTTTGGTTAGTTCTTAACTGTCATCTCAGAGAGTCCCTTCTCAGGTGTGCTTTATTTTCTGTCTCAGGAGTGTGAGCTGGTATCCTTAGGGGCTTTCACAGTGCAGCAGCAGGTGAGTAGGTTCTAAGACTTACCAGAGTAAAGGTAAACTCCAAGGGGACCATATACCTGGAATTCTGGTGATTTCAGAGTAAAGTCTGACCCAGCTGTGTTGAGCAATTTAGGGTTGTTCTGGAAGCCTGCAGTGTGGGACGTCCTCTCAGCTCATTTTAAAGAGCTGTGAGACATAGCAGTGAAGGCCTTGATGTAAGTCATAGCCCCTCAAATCACCTACTAGAAAAGGTTCAGGAAGTAGCTAAGGTGAGAAGTACATCCTGAATATGCAATATGCACCAAGCACACTACCCAAACCCCAGAATCAAGGGATCCCAGGTACCTAGACACGTGTCTCCTCACTGTGGGCTCTGGAGTCTCAGGATCTTCCTATGATCTAAATGCTGAAGACCTTTCTCATGTTCATCTTCAGGTTCCAGTAGGACCAGCAACAAGGAAAGTGGCAGCCTTGCAGAGCTCTGGGACATCACATACAAAGGAGTCCTGTGAGTATGCTTTTGTTAGAACCGTCCGGAAGGAAATTCTGAGCTGAGGCCACTCACACTCCTTTTCTCTCCCCCAGGTCAGTGGGATCCATCCACCCACACTCCTGCATATACTACCATCAACAGTTTGATTCATTATGCCGTACTATCCATACTTTAGCCTTGAGAAGGTTTTCCAGGATGCTTTTGAAATATATATATTACCTGATGAAGAACAGGAAGATGAAGAGGAAGAAATGGAAGAGGAGGGGGAAGAAATAGAGGAGGAGGAAGAAATGGAGGAGGAGGAAGAGGAGGAGGAGGAGGAAGAGGAGGAGGAGGACTATGATGACGATGAAGAGGAGGAGGAAAGAACAGGTGAAGAGGAGGAAATAGCAGAAGATGATGAGGAAGTGGAAGAGGTGGATGTAGCAGAAGGAGATGTGGAAGAAGTGGAAGAAGAGGAAGAAGTTGAAGAGGAAGAGGAGGAAGAGGAGGTTGAGGAACAGGAGTGGGAGACCATTGATGGTGATACTGTGTCTTTCACATTATCAGCCACTTTAAAAATCTCTTTACCCTCCTGTCCTTCTCCACCTTCCACCTTCTCATCCTTCCCTCTGATCTGGGGCAATCCCAGTGGGGTGGAAGGGTCTGTTACCTGGATGATGAATATTTCCCAAAGTCATCAGAGCTTTTATACCTTCACGTCAGGCAGCAACTTGGATGAAGAATACAGCAGCCAGGAAGAAGAGAGTGTAACCACTTTTTCATGGAGAAAACTTCAAAACCGAAAGGTAACTGAACTGGTGAACCTCCTGATCCTCAAATACAGAATGAAAGAACCCATCGAGAAAGTGGAAATGCTCGGAGTTGTCACAGAAGCCTTTGAGGATCAATTCCCCATTATCTTTGAGGAAGCTTCTAAGTGCTTGGAGATGATTTTTGGCATTGATATAAAGGAAGATGATGCAGTAAGCAGCTCCTATGTCCTGACCAACTCACTGGGCCTCACATATGAAGATGTGATGACTGACAACCAGAGACTGCCCAGAAATGGCTTCCTGATAGTTATTCTGGGTGTGATATTCATAGAGGGAAACTGTGCCTCTGAAGAAAGCATGTGGGAATTCCTGAATATGATGGGAATATATGATGGGAAGGAGCACTTCATTTATGGGGAGCCCAGGGAGTTCCTCACTAGAGATCTAGTGTACCAAAATTATCTGATATATCAGCAGGTACCCGAGAGTCATCCTCCACGCTACCAGTTCTTATGGGGTCCAAGAGCCTACTCTGAAACCACCAAGATGAAAGTCCTCGAGTTTTTGGCCAAGCTTACAAGTAGGACCCCAACTCATTTCTCATCTTTATATAGAGAGGCATTCAGAGATGAGGAAGGAAGAGTTGGAGTTGGAAGTGGCCCCTTGGCTTAGTGCCATGTAGATAACCACATGAGGCAGCCTAATTTGGTTTGAAAGAGGACAGGCACAGTTTTCAGTAAAGGAGGGTCAGGTTTAGTCTTGGTATGGGTAGAAAACAGTGTGGAGCAACTTTGTGTTCTATTTTTTTTTTTTCTTTTGGGTACTTTCTCCAATTGTAATTGTAATTAAAATGTGTTACGTTGTCTTTGCAATGTAAGTTTATGAGTGATCATAATTTCTTTCCTGTCTTACCAACTTTTGAGAAAATACAGGAAACTATTCAATGGTTAATCTTTGAGTTCCTTTAATCTGTTTAGTCAACTCTAAAATGTGTACCTAGATTGGTTTGATTAATAAAACTGGAAAAAATGCTAATAAATCTTAAGATCTCTACTCACTGATTCATTTATTGGCCAAACATTATTTGGATATATTTTTAAAGTTGTATTTGTTTGACTTTCTATGTGTATGAGTGTTTATGCCTGAATGTATCTATGTTTAACATGTGTGCTTGGGGCCCACAGAGGTTAGAAGATGGTTAGAAAATGGCACCAAATCCCCTGGAAATGGAGGTTCAGCTGACTGTGAGCCACAGTGTGGATGCTGATGACTGAACCCAGGTCCTTTGGAGGAACAGCCAATACTCTTTAACACCTGTGTTACTTCTCGCTCATACTTAGATATATTATTTGTTTGTTTGTTTGGAATGTGTGTGGTTTTCCGGAGGTGTGTGAAGGTAAATGACAACCTCCCCTTTCTTGAGATGAATGGAGTATAGGTACAGCTATCTTATTAGGAGCATGGAGAAGATAAGATACAAGCAAGAAGTGTCAAGCCAAGAAGTGAGACTTCACTTGTCATCACTCAAGTGTGCATAGTAGAGGATTGCAAAGAAAATCATCAATGGGAGGAGAGGCCCTTAGCCCTGACTCTTAGTAAGTCTTTGAGGACAGAGAAAATTCTGGGATCAAAATTATTAACTTGTTCCCTTGGGGTTCCAGCCAAATGAGAGAATAATCCCTGGCTGATACTTGGATGGTAAGCATCCTGGGATTCTCTCCTGGTGTGTTTAAACATACTGTCTGCACTAAGAAATTTTTTGTTTGTTTTGGTTTGAGTTTTTGAGACAGGATCTCACATAGACTAGGCTGGCCTTGAACTGATCTTCCTGCTTTCACTTCCAAAGTGCTGAGATAATAGCTTTACCCTGTTATATCCAGCTCTATCCCCTGAAGCACAAGGCTGAACAGACTTATATAAGGGTTTCTAAGACAGCCGGGTAAGAATCCTTGGGTGCCACCTAGAGATCTCCAGGCCACCATTCTTTTGTTGCCTGGGAGATCCAGAACCAAGGGATTGTTGTTTGGCCAGTTTTAACCAGGCTCTAGGAGCTGGTGGCAATAAAATTAGTATATCAGAAGATGAACAGCTGGGAGGGGATGAAACTTTTTTTTTTAATTAGTTCTCAGCTTCTTCAGTTGAAGAAATTCAAATTTCTTCAGTTTGGGAAGAGCTAGTCACATCCAAATAGTTTACTTTTTAGAGAGACAGTATCCTGACTTATTTGGAAAGCTGCATTTTGGGGTTGATTTGATATTAATTCTCCTGTAGAGTATATTTTCCCCCTGAGTGGCTAGGTATGTGGTCAAATTAATATTCAAACTCAATTGACATTGATCATATACACAATTATCTGCAGACATCATCCCAGATGACTCATAGCCTATATATTCCAACAACCCTACATGACATGATTGTTAAGCAGAGAACCAATCTAAGCTTTATTGCTTGGGAATTGCATGGAAGATCATGAGATCACATGGCTGGTAAGTGGCAAGGCTAGGCAGGAGTTCATCTTGGGTCCACATTGTTCACATGCCTCTACACTGGTGGTCTCTTATTTTCTTTTTAAGGATAAGATCTTATGTAGAAGGATGTCTCAAAATTCCTACGTAGCTGAGGATGACTGAGTTTCTGAACTTACTGCCTCCAACTCCTAAGAGCTGGAATTTCGGGTGTATGCTACCTTGGCGGGGATGCATTTTGAGGGATTGAACCCAGGGCCTAGTGCACACTAGGAAATCTCTCTACATTTTGAGCTACATTACTGGATCTTTAGTCTCCATTCTGAAATGTCCTAGATGACAAGGAGGTTGTGTCAAATTAATAAAGAGCTTGGGAAAACATGCTGCATAACAAGTTGTGGATCATTCAATGACTTGGGTTTTTATCTTTTTCCTTTTCTTGCCTTTCCCCTAAGTTTCTTTTAATTGAAGAATACATAGCATGTTATTCTTAACTGAACTGATGTGGTTTTTGCCTTTTGAGACAGGATCTTTCTACATAGCCCTAGCTTGTTTGTAACATCATTCTGCTACTGTATCCTGAGTCTTGTGGTTACAGGTGCTAATTCAAGAAATTTGCTTTAAGAAGTACCTGCTGGAAGGAGCCTGATATAGCTGCCTCCTGAGAGGCTCTGCCAGGGCTTGACCAATACAGATGTGGATGCTCGCAGCCAACCATTGAATTGAGTGTGGGGACCCTAATTGAAGAGTTAGGGGAAAGACTGAAGGAACTGAAGGGATTTCCAGCCCCATAGGAAGAACAAAAACATCAACCAACCAGACCCCCCCCCCCAAAGCTCCCAGGGACTAAGCCACTAACCAAGGAGTACACATGGAGGGACCCATGGCTCCAGCTGCATATGAAGCAGAGGATGGCCATATCTGGCATCAATGGGAGGGGAGGCCCTTGGTCCTGTGAAAGTTTGATGTCCCAGCATAGGGGAATGCTTGGGTGGTGAGGTGGGAGTGAGTGGGTAGGGGAGCACCCTCATAGATTTGGGAGGGAGGAAGATGGGATAGGAGGTTTGCTGAGGGGAAAATGGGAAGGGAGATGGCATTTGAAATGTAAATAAAATAACCAATAAAAATATACATGGGATGAACAACAATATGAACTAACTAATAAGTACCCTTAGAGCTCCCAGGGACTCAACCACCAACCAAGGAGTACACATGGTGGGACTGATTGCTCTGGCAGCATGTGTGTAGTGGATGATTGCAAAGTCGGTCATCAATGGGAGGAGAGACCCTTGGCCCTGTGAAGGTTCTATGCCCCAGTGTAGGGGAATGCCAGGGTCAATAAGTGGGAGGGGGGGGGGGGGGAAGCAGGGGGGGGGGGGGAGGCAACAGGGGTTTGTTCTTTTTGGTTTTTTTGTTTTGTTTTGTTTTTGTTTTGTTTTTTGGTTTTTTTTTTTTTGGAGGGGAAACTGGGAAAGGAGAAATCATATGACATGTAAATAAAGAAAATATCTAATAAAAAATATACGTGGAAAAACTCAGAGGAATAGGCTCTTGTAACATGTACTTTCTCTGATTCCAGTGAAGGAGACTATACCTTTGCTTTCTTTACCTGATAGTTTTAACTTTGTATATAGATTTGTGTACACACATACACACACACACACACACACACACACACACACACACACATTTTCATTCATATCTGCTGTGTAGGTTATTTTTAAAGCTCTATCCATGAGATCAATTTTGTCCAAGATGAAGTTAACACACATCAATTCCCAGATAATTGCTCTGCTTTTCTAGTGAGTCTGTTTTGGCTCACTTGGAAGGCCTTTACACAAGTATATCTTTCCTTCCTTCCCTCCTTCCTTCCTTCCTTCCTTCCTTCCTTCCTTCCTTCCTTCCTTCCCCCTCCCCCCCCCCCCCCCCCCCCCCCTCTCTCTCTCTCTCTCTCTCTCTCTCCTTCTTTTGCCGTGTGTGTGTGTGTGTGTGTGTGTGTGTGTGTGTGTGTGTGTTCATCTGTTCATCAGTATAACAGGGCCTGATGTCTTAGAAAGAAAACAACCTTGTTCTGCTCAGGATAGTCAGGTATAGAAAACTCATGCTTTACTTTAAGTTTGCTTTTTCTCAGCTTCTCTCTAATGCAGTGATACAAATGTTACTTCTGCATATGGTATTACCTTGTCTCCAGTTTTGCATCTTTTTACCATCCTCTGTCAGTTATATAGTGAAGAGAACATCATACACACACACACACACATACACACACACACACACACACACACACACA
>JADRCD010033261.1:0-10183 GCA_019843815.1 Montemys delectorum
GTGTGTGTATGTGTGTGTGTGTGTGTGGTGTGTGTATGTGTGTGTGAGATTGAGTCCTCATACCCCTGCCTGTGCATGCAGAGGCTAGATATGTTGTGTGTCTTTCTACCTGATTCTTTTTGAGACAGGTTCTTGAAAATGGAGTTTTGTTTTGGTGAGGTTTGCTGGATCCTCCTGTCTCTCTCTGTCCCCCATGCCATTGCTGGGGTGTTGTGTGACATAACTTTCCTTGGAGAGACACAACACATCTACTCACCCCACCAGATAGAAATAGTTGACAGCTCAAAGTACAGACAGATACCACCAAAGTCCAACTTGGTGAGCAGGTGAGTTTTATTGGGGTTACTTACAGGAGTATGGATGAGGAGAACTGTAGCCATCCAGCAGCTACGGATGAACTGGGTCTACCTGAAAGGGGGGCTGGAAATGAAAAAGGACGAGATTCGAGAGAAGGATGAAGCCAAGACAAAGTTTCTGATCAAAGCTCAAAGTTTAATTTTCAGCGCTGCATTTAGATAGGAAGAGCCCACAGATCTATCCTTTGTTTCAGCTGGATTATGTTGCAAAGCAAGCTCAGTAGGCAGTCTATTATTCTAAATTCCTCTAGGAAGTTGAAGGTGCAACCAAGGTGGATGACTCACCTAGGTCATTAAGCCCATTGTGGCAAGCACTCAAGGTCTGTTCAGCCTTCCAATTGACACTACCTGCCTGTATGTGTGCAAGTATGAGACCATCTATTGTTCCATAAGTAGCCTTTCAAGGTCCAGATCCTGAAGGAAAGTGACTCTTCATTTCATAAGACAATCAATAGACTAATAACACCACCTAAAATTGACAAGCGAAAGCTTCTGCACTGTGAAGAACACTATCATTACAGTGGCAGCCTACATAATGGGAAAGTACTTGCACCAGTTGTATATCAAAGAACGGATTATGTCTAGAATACACACAGAATTTTAAAAAATGAAATATCACAATAAAAGGCCAACTCAATGATGGTATGATCACTGAGCCTCACAATTTTTTTTCAATATAGTTCTAGAAGCATTACACAAACCAATAAGGCAGGAGAATGAAATTAAAGGTATCCAAATAGAAAAAAAGGAGTCAAATTATCCCTACTTGAAGATGGTATAGTACTGTAAATAAGATATTAAAAAAATAAATAAACACTGATAACTAATTAACATTTCAGCAATGTAGCAGGTGAAAAAAAATCAGCTTCACCTGGCAGTGGTGGCACATGCCTTTAATCCCAACACTTGAGGATTTCTGAGTTCAAAACCAGCCTGGTCTACAGAGTGAGTTCCAGGACAGCCAGGGCTACACAGAGAAAACCTGTCTCGAAAAAATAATCAGCTTTAAAAAATCAGTAATCTTTCTAAAAACCAGCAACACATACACTGAGAGAGGCAAATCATGGGCATCCCACTTACATTGACATCAAAGGCAATAAAATACCTTTGAATGAACTTAACATGGAGGTTAAAGATGTCTACAATGGACATTTCAAATTTATGAAGAGATTGATAAAGACACTAGAAATGAAAAGGCATCCAATGTTCCTGTATTTGTACTGTTAATTTTGTGAAAATGACCATCTAGCCAAAATCAATTTAAAGGTTTCCCCAATCTCAAACTCAAGACACACAATATTCTTCCCAGAAATAGATAGAAATATCATCCTAAAATTCAAATGGAACCAGAAAAGACCTCAGGTAGCCAGAACAATACTGGGAAAAAAAAATACTGTAGGGATTGCTATTCCAGATTTCAAGATATATTATAAATCCATAACAATAAAGACAATTTGGTACTGCCATAAAAACAGACATGCCAGAAAAATTAAATAGAAGACTCAACAAACAATACAAATAATTATAGCCATCTGATAGTTACTAAAGGGCAAAAAACATACGCTAGAGAAAATAGAAGGTATTAAACATTATTCTGGGAAAGGTGGATGTCCAAATGCAAAAGAATGAAATTAGATTCACATCTATCACCATGTACAAAAATAAAATGTAAAAGGATCAAAGATCTCAATTGAAAATTGAAACACTAAAATTTCTAAAAGAAACATAAGCAGTACTCATGAGATATAGGTATAAGGAAAGAACTTTCTGAACAATATCCCATTTGACCAGAAATTAGGACCAATAACTGACAAGTGGGAACTTATAAAGCTAAAATAGTTCTGTAATCCTAAGAAAATATTTGAGTGAAGAAGAAATATGCAGAAAAGAAGATAATCTTTGCCAGCTATATATCCTATAAAGGATTAATATCCAGAAGAACTCAATAAACAGAGAGCCAAGGAAACAAATGAACCAATTAAAATAAGTCAGGTCCTCTGTGTGAACCTGGTTTACAGTTTAGTGTTTCCAGTTTCGTGTTTTTATGGAATTCCTGAGTGAGTGAATGAATTGGTCTCTGATTTTTCTTCCTTCTCTTGGGCAATTTTCCTTCTGTTGGTTTGTCTTGGCCAATTCTGAAGTGAAAGTTCTTGTTTTGTCTCATATTTTATTTTATTATACTTTTTTCCTTTCATTTATTCTTCTTTCATATATACATCCTGACTACATTATTGTCTTCCTCCTCTCCTCCCACCTCCTTCTACCCACCTCCCTTCTACTGTGGATCCACTTTGCCTCCATTTACCTTTATGGAAAATAGACCTCCAGGGAAATCAAACAAAAATGATATAACAAGATACAATAAGAATAGGCACATACTCTCATTTCAAGGCTCAATGAGGCAACCCAGTAGAAAAGGAAAGGGTCTTTAATAAGCCAAAGGGTCAGACACAGCCCTGCCTCCACTGTTAAAAGTCCCACAAGAATACCAAGCTACATAATCATAACACATATGCAAAGGGCCTAGTTCAGATACATACAGGCTCTCTGATTGTCAGTTAAATCTGAGAGCTCCTATGAACCCTGTTTAGTTGATTCTGTGGGCCATGTTTTTCTGGTGCCCTTGACCCTAATGGCTCCTACAATTCTCACTCCCTTTTTTCCACAGGATTCCCCCAAGTTCAATCTAATGTTCTCTGAATCTGCTCCTGTCAGTTTGCTGAATGAAGCCACTCTGATGATAATTGTACTAGGTCTTAGTCTACTAGGAGTATAGCAGAATATCATTAAGAATCATTTCAATGCTTTTGCCTGGCAGTTTTGGGTCTATACTAGGTCTCTGTGCTATTCAGCTTCTGGTTCCTGCCTCTCCAGGCAGTGTCAGTAGTGGCCTTCCTTTTGTGGCATGAATCTTAAGTTAGACCAGTGATTTGTTGGCCATTCACACAAGTTCTGCACCAACTTTATCCCAGCACATATTGCAGCAGGACACAGTAGGTTGAAAGTTTCCTGGCTAGGTTGGTACCCCAACCCCTTTCCTGAAAGTTTTGCCTGGTTACAGAAGGCTTCCAGTTCAAGCTCCTTATCCTCCCCAAACCCCTTTACTGGTAGGTTTTGTTAGGGTCACCCCCAGAGTTTTGAGGGAGTTTCCATTGTACTAGATTTCTACCTCATGTCAAAGATCAGCTTTGATCACACAGGGTAAACTGAGTCAGGCAGCCAATGAGGGTCAGTGCTGAGAGTTGTTGATCAGGTTTGGTCCAAACACTGATATGGGCTGCTGCCTGTGGCAGCCAGTGATTAGAGAAGAATAAGGGGGGAAGTCAAACAATGTACACATACACAGAATGGTTGAAGACAAGCTCCAGTAAGTTCACACATACAAATACATACATATATGCAGACAGACAGACAGACAGACAGAAAGAAAGATAGACATGCAGAGAGACAGATGGACATACGCATATTCACACATTGAAGAGTGTGATCCGCGCAATCGTCTCGCCAGCAAGAACGCACCGCAAACACCAGGATCCTTCTGTAGCAAGCATTTATTGCATCTTTAAGAGGAAGACCCCAAGCCCCGAAAAGGCACTGCTTATATATATATATATATATATATATATATATATATATATATATATACCCTGGAGCGGCATGTTCATTTCTGATTGGCTGTTTGCTCATTACCTCATGTGACGCCCCGGGATGGGCTGTGACTTGGCGCGCTCTGGCCCTTAGCACATGCGCAGACTACTTGTTTACAAGGAGAAGACACCAGATGCCAGCGCCATATTGTAATGGCGATTGAGCTAGCTCGGGCGTGGCTCTCTACAGAAGAGATGAAGCAAAGCTCAAACAGGCTCTAAACATTTCACATATACACATATACATACATAGATACATATATACACAAAGTTGGTAGATGGAACAAACTCCAACACATAGCCAGAATAGCATTACATTTATTCATAAATAGGGATTTGATGGATGGAACCGAGTTCTAATACATTCCTACACAAACTTCATACATATACATAAAAACACATATGTATATGCTCATGTACATGTGTACACTTGTACATGCATGTGTACATGTACACATACATATAGACATATACACATATGCACATATTTATGTATATACATATAGACATATGTATATATATACATATATATATACATATACACATATACACATGTATACATAAATATATGTATGCAAAACTTGTCAAGCAGTACATAATATGATTACCTTCTATTTTTCTTCTAGTGAATGAAGAAAAAACAGTATATACACCCAATAACTTTATATACATACATATGTATATACCTATATATTTATATACATATGTATATACATATATCCATACATACATATATGCATGCACATTTACATATACATATATATGCACACATTCACATATAGACATAAATATACATATACATATGCATATATTCATGCATATACATATGTACATATATACATGTGTATATATATTATACATATGCAAAATCTGTCAAGCAGTATACAATGTGAGTACATTCTATTTTTCTTCTAATAAGTGATGAAGAAAAAAACAGTATGTTCCCCTAATACTTTTATATACATGTATATATATATATATACCTATATACTTACATACATGTATACATACATATATCCATACATATATATATGCATACATATTTATACATATACATATATGCATATATTCATGCATAAACACGTATAAATATGCACATGTATACATGTATATGCATATATACATATATATACATACATGAATACATGCATGTATACATATATTCATGCATATGCATATATGCATATATGCATATGTGCATGTATGCACGTGTGCATGTGTGCACGCGTACTTGTATGCACGTGTGCACGTGTGCATGTGTGCATGTTGCATGTGTGCATGTATGCATATGTAAATATATACATATATGCATATACACATATATACATGTATGTGTGTATGCACACATGTGTGTATATATATATACACACATCCATATATATATGGATATATAATACACCCATACTTATATGCATACAAATATACATGTATGGATATATGCACATATGTACATATACACATATATACAAATACATATATACATATAGTTGATATGTGGAAGGAACAATGTTACAACATGCTCTTATACTAACTTTCCATATATACATATATACACATAGTTGATAGAAGACCAATGTTCCAAGAACTTTGTTTTCCTGTTTTACATATCCCGGAAAATCTTTGAGACAGTGTAAAATTATAGTTACATTCTATTTTGCTTCTAGTGAATGGCTATAAAAACACAGTATATTCCCTAATACCTTAATAAGAAATAACATTATATAATACAAGTAAAGGAAAGAAATGGTTCTTAAGAACCTATGCATATTCATACCTAAGCAACTTGTTATAAATTATATTGTCCCAATATAAAAGTTGCCTTAGTCATGGTGTTTATTCACAGCAGTAAAACTCTAAGACATATAGTATATTCCAATAATACAATCCTTAGGCATGTTTGCAAATGCCTCTGAATCCCAGTACAGAGATAGTTGTACATTCACATCCACCTCTATCCACCTAAAAATGAAAAAAAAAAAAAAACAAAAAACAAACTAGGTTTCATGGTACTAAAAGGAATTATGGAAGCTTCCCAAAGAGGAAAATAACCAACAGTCCTACCCAACTACAACACCTGTAATCTACAATAATAACTAGCGTGGCATGGCACAGTAACCCTAGAACATGCAGTACTGGCACATATAATTTCACTAACAGCTTGCTTGTCTTTTTTTTTTTTTTTTTTTTTTTTTTTTTTTTTTTTTTTTTTTTTTTTTTTTTTTTTTTTTGCAGATGCTAGGAAATTATATTAATAAATTTCTGAACCAAACATGATACTTCGGTCACAAAAGCATCTGTGTGGCTCCCTGTGCCCAAATGGCTTTGTACATGTGATTGAACACCCAGGTCATCCTAGACCATTTGGGTCCTGCAGCCAGTTCCCTCTCTTAAAGCTGCCTCTCTGAAAGCCAGCCTTCCCAAGGCTAGACCTCAAACCACTCACTTCCATAGAATAGCATCCCAGGGCAGTCTAACCATACAGGACACCAGAGCCAGAAAGTCAATCAAATGCTGTTTAATTGTTTTGAATTGTTCTTGGCTGATTTATTACTGGAAGTTCCTCTTCCTGCCACGGCATTTGTTGAGGTAGGCCTCCCGCTCCTTGAAGTAGTTTTCCCGCATAAGCGCGGCCTTCTCTTCGTAGGGTATTTTGTCCACATAGGCTGTCATGGACCACATCTTTCCGGCAGCCTGGGCCACCTGCACCATGGTCCAGTTGGGATTTTCTTGCTTCAGCCTGGGGTAGTGGTCCTGAGAGAAGAGAATGAAGGACGATGGCGGCTTCCGAGGTGCGTCTGGGTCTCTATTTCTTCTCTTTCTTTTCGGTCCCATATAATTCACCATTTCTTCCTGGTACCGGGCTTTGTCAAGCTTGGCTAATGCTTCATACTTTGCCTTTTCACGCTTTGAGATGGATCTCCATTTTTCTGAACACTTTCTAGAGAATTCCTTAAAGCCAAGGTTGGCGTGTGGGTGTTGCTCCTTGAATTTGTTTCTGAAGTTCATCATAAAATGGATGTAAGAAGAAACATTCACCTTGGGCCTTAGCTGGTCTTCTTTCCCCATGTTTATATGATCATTAATTCCTTTGATGGATCCTGCTGATTTGGTTAGAAGGTATTTCTGTCTTCACACCTCAGGAGCAATCTAGGAGGTGCCCTACTTATGGTGAAAGTTTCTCTGTGTGTGAGCCTCAGCCAGCGCTTGGCCTCTTCAGTACTGGTGAGCTTTGTTAGGTCAAACAAGTGAAATTGTGACGTCATCACTGAGCTGACCAATGCCAGCCAAGCTCAGTCATTGACAGCTAGGCCCTCTTAGTGGTTGGTTTCTCCAGGGACTTTTTTCCCTCTAAGAAAGTTGAAGGTGTATGTGAACCTTATTACAGTTGCTACTGGCCCTGGGAATCTTTCCCTTTGGCGTCTTGAAGGCTGTGGGCTTTGCTCAGCCTCTGGAGTCATTATATCCATCTCCCTCTGTGGGTCATAACAAGGGTTGACTTTCTACATGTGATTGTCAGGATACTGCCTCCTCATCCTCCACACAGTCTAGAAATAATAAAAGCCTGCTGCACAAGGGGTTTAGTAGTAACTAAAAATAATCAGCTATGACAACTGAGACTTGGTACCTGTCAGGACAAAATTGTTTAAAACCCAAGCACTCTGGCTCAGAGTCTGAATCCCTCATTTCTCTTGTATCCCAGGTTAGGATCCAGTGCCCAGTTCACCTGCAATGAGCTATGAACTGCAAGAGTCCAAGCATATCACCTTCTCTGCTTGTTGGCTGAGATGGAAACAAGGCACTGTAGTAATCTAGTCTCAACCCAGAGAACAAAGATTGGCAATAGATTGTTACAATAACATGAGGTTTATTGATCCACATATGAGGAATTGCCCACCCTCACGGGGGGAGGGGTCAACCCCCAACACAGAAAGCACACATCTTTTATATTTTACAGAGGGCAGATTTCTGCAACTAGGCTAGCTGGCTTACTCTGGTTGGTGGAACACAGGACAAAGGATCTCATCAGGCATTGGTTGGCTTGCTCAGGGGGCTGTTGTTGGTTTAGTCAGCCAACTTCCCTATCCAGCTCTGCACCTATCCATGAAAAGTTCCTGGGAAGGGACTGAGTAACTAGGTGGTAAGGGGGGATTGTCATCAGCAAGGTCAGGGTGAGTTTGTGGTCTTTGTCAAAATTCACCACAGGGAGGGGTTGGGGGGTTCTTCCAAGAATTGCTAATCTTGTTTTTGTGGACCTTAAAGTCATTGCAATCACCAGTTATTTTTGTTTTGGCCTTACTTAGCTTAGTCAGAATAGCCTAGTCATTCTGTCTCAGCATTCCGACCATCAGAACTTCCTTTTTACAGAATGTCCTTGGGTATCTCTGAAACACAACTTCTCAGTGTCTGAAGCTGCTGCTTACTACTGTAAAACTTTGTTTCCACACTGCTTGCTGTATACAAGAGCTGGAATATGGCTTTCTTATTTTACTTTATTTCTATATTCTCAAAACTTTGTTTTTCACTTTATTACTTCAGCACATTGCTGAATGGGTGGGGTCTAGGCACAGCCTAACCCTCCTGTCTTCCTCTTTCTCACGGTTCCCCTAGCATAGGAGTCTGTATTCCAATTCCAACTCCCAACAATGGTCAGCAGCAGGTATGAATGGAAGTTCAAGGATCTAGCAGTTTCTCAGTCCCACAAGCATAAGGATAGCAGAGAGAGAGAGAGAGAGAGAGAGAGAGAGAGAGAGAGAGAGAGAGAATCTCCCTTCTTCCAGTGTCCTTATGTAGGTCTCCAGCAGATTTGGCCCAGATTAAGGGTGTATGTACCACGCCTTTAATCCCAGATGACCTTGAACTCAGAGATCTCCCTGTCTTAATCTTCCAGAATTCATAGCCACTATGCCTCAAGATCTCATCCATGCCAAGATCCAGGTCAGAATCTTATATCTCTCAGCCTCCAGATTAGGATCACAGGTGAGCCTTCCAATTTTGGATTGTAGTTTAGATAAGATATAGTCACGTTGACAACCAGGAATAGCCACTACAATCCAACCCTTGTCAACTTGACACAAATAATATCTCATGTCCACATGAAACAATAACAATCATGAATACGCCTAACATGATATAACTATTCCTCATACAATCGCAAACACATTTGTAAATTTACAATGAGTCAATGTCTCTTGGGAACATTCTTTTAGTGTCTCAACATAAATACCAATTGATGTTAAAGAAACTGGAAGAAAGACAAATGCATTCTTAACAAAATAAGACAGAAGCATTCATATTACTTTATAATCCTCATTTCTGCAACTGATTACATGACCATAGCTGGTATTTATAACTACCTTCCTCTACTACCTATTCTGTATTTCCTTCACCCTCGGCGAGCACCTCAGCAGATCTTGGTTCTTTTCCTGGAGTAGTGACCCATACCTTCATTTCTGATGGGTCTGTGTCCTTTGTCATCCTTCTTGGATTAGGTTGTTGTAGTTTCCCACTGACTTTAATTACAGGAGACGGTAGTACTAAGAGATGCCCTAAAGGATCTCCTGCACTCCAGACATAATCCTGCTTATCTCCATTATGGAGAGGCAATCCAATTTCCCCATGGTAATCTGGATTTATCACCCCTCCTAACACTTGTATTCCTTTCTTAGCCTGTTAGTTTAAGGGCATTAGAAGCCCAAAATGACCAGAGGGAAATATGAGCTTCCAGTTCAATGGAATGTTTGTTGTGGCTCCTGGTAGGAGCACTCCCCACTCTGGAACCAAAACCTATAGGCCAGCGGAACCTAGAGTTGTAGGGACAGGAAGCAAATATTTTCCTAGAGGGTCTCTTGGAGTTATAGTCATTGGAACTATTCCATTTTCTACCCCTTGATTCCTGGACCCATTGATCCTGGCTATAGGGAAACTGTACCACATATTGGATGCTGATTCAAAGCATTTATTGCCTTCTGAAGAACTTTGCCCCAGACCTCCATGCTATTGCCACCTAACTGGCACTGAAACTGTGTCTTCAAAAGGCCATTCCATCTCTTTATCAGACCAGCAGCTTCAGGATGATGGGGAACATGGTAAGACCAATGGATTCCATGATCATGGGCCCACTGTCACACTTCTCTGGCTGTGAAGTGAGTTTCTTGGTCAGAAGCAATACTGTGTGGAATA
>JADRCD010033268.1:0-15577 GCA_019843815.1 Montemys delectorum
CAAGTGAAACACACACACACACACACACACACACACACACACACACACACACACACACACAGCCTTATATTTAAATATGCCTTAAACAACTCAATGGTTGGGTCACTCCCAAACTTTCATGTTGCTAATGCCTCCTCTTCAATACTCCTGAGTTATTACTTACTAAAATCTATATTCCATCTTTGCTACCCTAGACCCAGTTGGGGAGCCCCCTGGGGCCGCTCTTCCCCTGTTCTTACATGATTGCTATCTCTCTTCTGCAGCTCTCAAGCTTGGATCTTATTCCTTTCCTGGCATGGTAATTCTCCTTCTTTATCCTTTTGCCTGTGAATCCTAAAGTCCCACCTCTGTCTTCCTGCTTAGACATTGGCCACAGGCAAATTTACTTACCAATTAGAATAAACTGGGGGCAGGGACCCTGAGTGTCTTACATGTGGGATTCTGGTACAATTTTGGGAACCCAATTAACATAATACAAATATTAAGTCAATTTTACAACAGATCGGTGTTTATACTTTTCTTTTAGTTTCTTTCTTTCTTTCTTTCTTTCTTTCTTTCTTTCTTTCTTTCTTTCTTTCTTTACAAAAGAGGCTAGTCCATAGAGGTGAAGGCTCTATAGACTTCTCCATGTTTAATGACTTGTGTAGGGGTTGTCTTCAGTCTTGGAGCCTTGCTGCCAGTTGTGGAGAGAAGCTTAAATAGCTTGGATTATTTGGAGGGTTCCTATGGGACATTTTGGCCAATAACACAATTACATGTAACCCAGTCACAGTGCTAGAAGCTTCATTTGTTTGACAAGACATGGCCAGTTGGGGCTCTGTCTCCCTCATTTGGCAATTTCATTTAAATCACCTTCTGAAGTGGAAGCTTATGGTTTCTTTGTAAAGTCAGTTGTGTTGAATGGTGTTTTGCTGGGGCAAACACACAAAGGAGTGTTTTCCTGAAGCAGACACAGGTGAAAGGATGTGTGATGTTTAGAAGGAAAATAAATATAACCCAACAGACAGTGATAGATGCTGGATGGTATTGGTATGCCTTACTTTTGTCCATTGGTCATCACTAGTTGTGACTCCATAGAGAGAAAAGCACCAAAAAACATCTGGTGGTGTTCTGGCAGCTTCGTACCACTTCCACAGACTTAGGCTGATTGGCAAGTTAACCATCTCTCTAGCCCTGATTTTGTTGCTTTTTATTGGTGTTACCTATTTAGCTATTTCCTCACTTTGTTTCCTAATTTATATTAACTTAGGTTTATAGTATTCATTCTGAGCTTCTTGAACTGATTGGGTGTCTTAAATGTAATAATTAATGATTCTTGTTATTTTTGTATGTAGGTGCTTTGCTTGCATGTATGTCTGTGCACCATGTGCATGCCTTGCTATGCCTGGTGCCCATGGAAGATGGAAAAAGTAATTGAATCCCTTAGGCATGATGTTAACTTGGGTCCTTTGGAAGAGCAGCCACTGCTCTAGCAGCCACTGCTCTTAACTGCTGAGCCACCTCTCCAGGCTCTTAAAAATATTTTGTTTACTTCTTGCTTTTTTCCTTTTGGTTTTGTAAGACAGGGTTTCTCTGTGTAGAGCCTGGGCTGTCCTGGAACTCACTCTGTAGACCAGGCTGGCTTCAAACTCAGAGATCTGCCTGTCTCTGCTTCCTGAGTGCTAGGTTTAAAGGCATGCGCCTCCGTTGCCTGGTTTAAATATATTTTAATATTTTATGTATTTAAGGCTGGTCAATCCTATCTAAAAATCACTGAACTTGTTACTATTATATATAGTTTTGTATGCACTTCTTGAATCTTTTACAAATTTTTACAAATTGGTTATATTCTTCTTTTTCTATTTGTGTCTGAATGTGAATAAAATTGTGAGAGTGAGCTGAACATGGGTATTCATTGCTCTCTGACTCTTTTAACTGCAAATGCAATATGACCAGCTGTCTCTTCAGGTTTCTTCTTCTGTCAATTTCCTACCATGATAGGCTATAACCTTTAACTATGAGCCAAAACAAACTCTTTCTCCATTAAGGTGCTTTTGTACGTATTTTATCACAGCATTAGGAGGGCTTTTAATAGTAACTTCAAGACTCCAAAATATGTTTATTGGTGATTTATTCAGAAATATCATGGAAGGTTTTGATCATTTCCAGATTCAATCTTCCAGGACTAACTCAGCTAATGTGAAGTTTTTTTTTTCCTTCAGTTTTTGTCTTGGGTATAGTATTCACCTTCCATTTGTTTTTTAGCCAGAATTGTATAATATAGTCCATAACAATCATTGTTTTGTTGGCAAGTTGACTGGTAAAGCATTATTTTTAGGTGTGTTTGTGAGAGTGTTCTCCAAAGAAGCTCTTATTAGAATCAGTGGACTAAATAAAGAAGGTCTGACATCTTATCCAGTGTGAGCCAGCATCACCCAAGTAGTTGAAATTCAGATGGAATAAAAAA
The DNA here is from genome assembly GCA_019843815.1 of Montemys delectorum. NCBI lineage: Eukaryota > Metazoa > Chordata > Mammalia > Rodentia > Muridae > Montemys > Montemys delectorum. Next base: position 2,447 of record JADRCD010033268.1, read on the forward strand.
GCAGAGGGAATGAGAATTTGAACTTTTTATCTTTTCTGGAGATAGTATATCCTTTACCTATCCATGAATATCAGAACTTCATGTTTTCTATCCTTTGCACAACATGCCATATTTGTAGTAGTATCTCTTTCCTACCTAGCACCAATGTCATATGGAGGGGTCCTTTATAAACACCTGAATGAGAAAAACATCTGAACTTCTATAATCTATAGTTACAAACTTTTAATGGGTAGCACTGCATCTCAGGCATACTCGGGGTAATCTTGAAAGATAGTAGCAAAGGGAAAATCTTTCCTTGTGAGTCTTCATCAGTGTGCTGGCCTATTTTATGGCCTCATAGTAGCTTGGCAGCTGTACAGTCAGTCTGTGTTCAAATTTGAACATGATTCTGTGATTGATAGGCAGCATGGGGTTCCTAGCTGATGAGGAGCCAGAAAAAAGAAACTCTCCAACTGTTTCAAGACCTTTTGATTTTTTTCCAGCTAGAGTTTAGTATATACAATTGGTTGGATGTAGATGAAAAGGAGGGACAAAGCACATGAAAGTAAACAGAAAAAGTAATAGGGATCAAGAATATCGAACTTGATTCTGTTGGAACAAATATTAACTTATCACAAGAGTTCATGTTCACATATGAACACTGACTCCCTATGCAGCTGCTAGACTACAATGAGACCATAAGATAGAATGTTTGAGTCTCATGGCACAGAGATTTCATATTTTCTATTATTTTAAAATATATTGATATACAATACACTCAATGTTATTAAGAAATAGGTAAACCACTGGATAGGGAGGTGTCTAAGTGGGTAAGAACACTTGATGTGAGAGCAACTGGATCATGTTTTGTACCAGTTTCTTCTTAAGCTTATAGATTCAGGAAATTCTGGGGAGGGGGTATTAAGACTCAGAAAGCCCCAGAAAGTACACAAAACTGACCAGATGCACTACGACATTCCTTTCCTAAGGTTATGCAAGCATTAAGGATTGCTGAAGAGGGAGAGACAATCTGAGCTACTTGGAAAGGGCTCAAGACCAAGTTGCCTGGAAGAGAAACTCTTCAACCTGTTGAGCTGCCTCAACAAAGGTATAGTGTGAGCTCTAGGTTTTACAGTTTTTTGTGAGTTGCTATCCATGCTAGGGTAGGCTTTTTGTGTTACAGCTGTTTTAAAGTAGTCTGTGCTCCTGAAAATGAACCCCCACCCATATTTCCATTAGTAATACTGTTAAAACTCATCAAATCCATTGAAATTTTGGAAGGGTGGAAATTATGTAAATATAGTACTCATATATTCTTTCTTTGTTCTGTTCTCATTTTTCTATTTGGAATGAGTAAAGTGATATTTGTACATGTCTGACAAGAACGGGGTCACAAAAGAGACTTGAATTCAAATCTCCAGCACCCATGCAAAAGCCAGGTATGGCTGTATGCTTCTATAACCCTAGTGTTGAGAGATGGAGACAGGCAGATCCCAGAAGTTCCCTGGCCTGCTACTGTAGCCAACGATGAGCTCCAGGTTCAGTGGGGCATTCTGACTCAACCTCCTCTAGCCTCCACACATATCTATCTATACACGTGTATGTATACCAGACACACAACATAGAGACTTATACACAAAATTATTTTTATTTGCTTTCCTAGCTTTCAAGAAACTTCCTGTCTTAGTTCAGCTTTTTCCAAGCCTTGGCAGGGTCTCTCAGAGACTGTTTAGTGCTTCAATGGTAATGTTTACCCAGTTTCAGTCTCTAAGCTCTCTCCTGACTAGAATTTCAAAGGTAAGAGAGGATGTGAGGTATACCAATGCAGGTAAAAAGGGGATGCTATCTATCACACTTCTTTTCTCACCCATCCCTTAAGGTAGTAGTATAGTTAGGCATACCACACATAATAGTATAGTTGGTCATGTTAGGCCCATCATGTAAACTCCACCTGTTGTTCAAGGCCATCTTCAGAAACTGAAGAACCATGGAACTGAGGAAATGGTCAGCCAGGAGTGTGCTTGCAGTGTAAACATGAGGATCTGAGTTTGCATTCACAGCAAAACACAAAAAAACACATGCCTGCAATTCAATGTGGTGGTTTGATTAACAATGACCCCCATAAACTCATATGTTTTAATGCTTAGTCATTAGGGACTGGCACTATTTGGGTGGGGTTAAGAGGTGTGGCCTTGTTGGAGGAAGTATGTCACTTAGAGGGGTTCAAAAGCTTCGAGGCTTCACAAACTCAGGCCAGGCTCAGTGGCTTACTCTCTTCCTTATGCCTGGAGATCCTGATGTAGAAATCTCAGTTCCTATTCCAACACCATGTTTTTGTGTGACATCATGCTCTCCACCATGGTTGTAATGGACTAAACCTCTGAAACTGTAAGCAAGCTCCAATTAAATGCTTTCTTTTTATAAGTATTGCCATGGTGTCTCTTAAAATCTCTAGAACACCAAATAAGACATTCAAATGTTGGGGAAGCAAAAAGAAGTGGATCACTGGAGCCCACTGGACAGCCAGACTAGCTGAATGAATGAGCTCTATCTATTGTGAGAAAACTTGTCTCAAAAAATATGGTGGAGGAACAATTGAGGAAGACACCCAATGTCAACCTCTGGCCTCTATGCACCTGTGCATGTGTGCACACACACACTACCAAAAACAAGGATTCTTTCAGAGGAAACTTCTATATCCAGCTAGTTCCACCTCATGGCTGTGGGCAGAGCAGCATAGCAGTCCCTGAGAACAGCCCTTTTAATCTGATTAGGCCACAAAAAGAGTGAAGGAAGAAGGTACACTGGCTCAGGGTTCATGTTTCAAGGTCTCACATTTTCATCACAAAGTGCTTAGAGGTGTTCTGAAGAGGGTGGGTTACAAAAAAGGTACTCTCTCTGCCATTAGGATAGTTCAGTGTGACTTTGCAGTGCTTTTGATAAATGGATTAACTCTAAGCCATTGATTGGCCCTTCAACTTCCTTGCTCCCACTCTGTACATCCACTTTGGTAGAGATAAAAACAAAACTATTTTGTATTTTATAAACATTTCTCTTGCTTTCTCTACTACACAAAGTGGAACTAAATGTCCAGCTCATATTTGACTTGCTCTGTCTTAAAACTTTTGTTTTCAATGACCCTAAATGACTTTATGCAAAACTGTGAATTATTCAATGACCGTGTTGCTAGCTCCCACCTCTTGAAAACCATGAATAGTGGAAGCCAAAGGCTTTCAGACCCAGATGAGTGTTGCATGTAGTATCTATCAATCTAATAGAGGAAGCACAGACCCACCAGAATATTTGCTACTACAGATCTTTATTTTGCCTTTTGCTATTTACATGTTTTTAAAGTATATTTTTTAGAAGCATAATTTTATGCTTTTTCTTGTTTCACTTTCTTGAAGTCTGGACTGGTCTGGTCAAGGTCTCTTTCTCACAAGAATGTCAATTAATGAGCTCAATGTGGGCACCCACTTACCTAGTAAGGCTTTGCTACTGTGGCCCTTACAGATCAGGTCACTTAGGTCACCTGGCTGTTGGTCATTCTCTTTTCTTACTTTTTACTGTCTTGGCCCAACAGCACTACTGAAGATCTGTATGTATGTGACTTTACCATAGTTCATATGCTCCCAGAATGCTACTGACTTAATTGCCATTGAAAGGATCCTCTGGTATTATCTGAACTTATCTTCTATTACTGTGCAAAATTCTAGCACCTTTACCTCTGCTAATGAATACTGATCTCAGGGATACAGTCTAGCATGATAGTGGGTAGAAATTCTGATACAGAGTTCCACACGGATGACCCTGACCAACTGGCCTATTTCATTATTGAAGAATATCAGAGAGATATTTTAACATCATTCCCTCCCTCCCCTGAAGACCCAACACTGATAATGTAGACTCATATTAATCTCAGGACACCAAACAACAAACACAAACACACTGCACTTTCAGTAGGACAAGTTACAATTACTTTGGATGCTGTGTTGGAATAGCTAGAAAGTTCCTGCTTACTACTACAGGGTATAATGCAGCTGGAGTGCTTAGTGAGTGCCTTCAGTAGTTAATAGCTTGAAAGCATTGCTGCTGTATATACAGAGTAAGGAACCCTCATTAAGAATGGTCACAATCTCAGTGAGACTTGGTTCTAAGTATGCCAAGAGTTTGTAGCCTTGCTATGAGTGAGGATGATACAAATTGTAAGAATACATTGGACAAACTCCATTGAGACCAAATAGATTGTTCTCTCTGCAGAGACACCTCACAGTGCAAATCAAACTGGGCAGGAAATATATCATATCACATATTTCTACAATAAAATGATGCACTGGAAAGACAGAAAGCTGTTGTCTTTCTCAGACAGGAATTCTAGGGTGAGAGGAGAGGGTAAGGTAAGACAGAATAGAGTAGTAAAGTGGAGTTGCTCCATCTCAGACTTAGTAAGGCTCTTCCTTCTTTCCAAGCTGTTGGACTGGCTGAACCCCAGAAGCACTGTTCAGATATTCTTCACCTCCACAATACTTGGTGTTGGAGGAAGTTCAGGAGGAGACATAGGCAGCCAGATAGAGATGGTGTCCCTGTATGGCTGGAAAGGGGCTGGGGGCAGCAGAAGACAGGGCTTGACAAAGATGAACAACAGACCACACACAGAAGACAAGGGAAGATCTGGCAACTTTCAAGTAAGAAAGACCATAGCCATGAACAACAACAACCACCACCACCACAACAACAAAACACACACACACACACACACACACACACACACACACACACACACACAAAAGAGAAGATTCAAGTTCCCGAAGAGCTGTCATTGCCAGATCTCCATGGTACTTTGACATGTAATTCACATAGTATGAATCGCAGTAGAGTTTAACTGTTCTCATTGCAGCACATTAGGGCAAAATACTCTTTTTAGGGTATGCTATATCTAGTTACGTGGATATTTACAACTGGCCTTTCTGCCTCTTCTCTGCTGTATTGTCGTTCCCACTACTTTAATCCTTCTTTGTAACTTTACTCCAGTGATGTGTTCAACACTACAAGATTGTAGGTCTCCAAATCCAAGTACACATCCAATGAATGCTCAGATTCTAGATGAGAACTCTCTGCTCCCCCTTTAATCTGAACCTCTTTGTGCTGGGTTCCCAAAAACTTAGATATTTTGGTAGAACTTCTTTGTTTTGAGTTGTTTTAAAAGTATGCGTGTGTGCATGTTTGTATGTGTATATGTCTGGACATGCCTGTAAATATATATAACTCAGAGTGTGGGTGCTCCTGAAATGTATGTATGCATGTGTAATGGAGTAGGTATGTGTGTCTGGGTATGTATGCATAAAAGGCTAGAATTGTGCCTATGCGTGGAGAAGAGACAATACTGAGACCATCTATTCAGTACCTGGTGCTCCTTTCCATTTTTACTTCTCTGACTCTTTCCCTGAATACAGTTAAAGTAAGAAATGTTCAAACTCCAAACAAAAGGTAGACTTGTGGGCCTATTCAAGCAGCCAAGTCTGTCCAAGGATTACCTACAAATGTACTTTCCCAGTAGGTCCACCTGGCTCTCAAGAAGTGAAAAGAAACAGTTAATCAGTCCAGCTAAATAAGACTTTACCCACTGTGTCAAAACAGGTCACTAGAGTCATGCTGTTTCTACAAGAACCTTCTAAAGGGAATACATGTGTTTTTTGATGTATATCCTTTTATACCAACTAAGTTTGACAAACACAGGTATATAGACATGCACATTCTATGAATGTATGCAGAATTCATTCAGCTGTGTTAATATAACTACACAAGTGACACTCTCCTAGAGATGCATACATACTATTCATCCACACAGAGCAGATATGCATTCATATATACTAATGTAGATTGACATTAGTACAGATTCTCAAATGGTTATATGGATAGTACATAGACCTACCTGGATACATACACACTCATCTTCAGAGATACACAGAAACATATAAACATAGAAGTACAGTTAAGGAGGTGGGTGGGCAGAGGAGTATAGGGCTGAAGGAGAGGCTGCCTATAGAGGAAGGGGGGGAGATATAGGTTGAGTGCTTGGAAAAGCTCCCTTATGACCTCCATAAATGAGCTGGTGCTTCCTGGAAAGTTGGTGTGCAGGCTCATCCTACTCTTATCAGGAGCCCTGCTGAGTAGGCTCAATGTTCAGCGGCTAGTCAGTAGCCTCTTCATATGGAGATGCTCCAGGTGCTGTCCAGTGAGCTTGGCAGCTTGAGCACAGGGAAGAGGCAGTTAGTTGAGAGTTAGGCAGATAAGGAGAAAGAACAAGCATCTTTAAGCATGGCACACAAGCTCCACATTTTCCTTGGAACACTGGGGACAAGGTGCTTTGTCTTCCCTGGCTCACAGGGCTCCTGTGAGGATCCAACGATGTGATGGGTCAGGGAGCTCGTTGATACTTACTATGCACTAGACAAATAGAAAGGATTAGTATATAGATTCACAGTAGTTGCTCATATGCTATTATGGGCCCATGGTGAAATAGCAAATCTGAACTTTTGCAACTAGTGCTTACTCACCAAGTGTGACTATCGCAACTAGTAATCAACCCAGCAATTGATAGAAACATAACTCATAACTGAACAGAAGTACTGAGTCCCCACTGTCAGGCAATGTTAAGGGGAAATCCAGGCAAGAAAAGGTCTAGTAACTTAAAAGGGAATAGCTGAACATGTATACTTCAACCTGACATCATTCCCCTGTCTCACATATCCCTGCTGGAAGCATGCTTTCAGTCCCTCCTACCCACCTGCCCTTCCTACTCCTGTATCACGACTCTACACTCAAAGTACAAGGCACTTACAAATGATTCCCAACTTTCCTTTGTCAGAATATACAAGCTATGCCTAGCCCCTCCTCAGCATACTCCAGGCCAAAGTCATTTTTAGCAGGTGGACAAGGTGTATGGCACCCAGGTGGAAGGAAAAAAAAGTGATGCAAGAGCAATTTCAACACTTTGAGGGGACCAAAACCTAGGCTGATGGACTGTTTAAAGTGAAAGGTGAGAATTTTCTAGCAGGAGGAAATCAATGTGCAATTTATCTCCAAGTCCTCCTCAATTTTTCTCCTCTGGCTACATGTTTTCTCCACCTCCTCCCCACCTTATAATAAAGAGAAGTGCCCAATGGATTTATTGCCTCTTCCAAGCAAAAAACAAAAACAAAAACAAAAACAAAACAAAACCAAAACCAAAAAACCTTTGCCAAATAAAATGAAAAAGGGGAAGAGGGAAAGAGAAAACTGAAGAAACCACAAAGGAAACACATCATAGTATCTCTGCTGCTGCTGTGGTGTATGAGAAACTAATAGATGTGGTATAACCAGTAAACCACATTGAACAGCCCAAAGGAAAGAGGGAAGAGGAAACGGGACCATCTGTCAACCTTAGGGACTTGGTTAGGCTTAAAGAACTGAAAAGAGAACCCTTCATTGAAGGAGCACCCAGGGCTTGGGGGGCAATTCTCCTCAGACTCTGAGCTACTGTCCTTCTCTTGATCACAGGCCATGAGCTCCTCATCAGTAAGGCTCCAGATACTGTCAGCATCCCCCTTGCATTGTTCATCAAGGCCAAGCCAGCTGCTTGTAATACTGATGTCATCCCGTAAGCTCTCAATTTCATCAAGGTCCCAACTTGCTTCTTTCACACACCTATGACTAATCTGGAGCTTGAGCCTTCCAGTGTAGCTGCTTCCATGGCCATGGCTCTCCTCAGAGCTTAGGTTTTCTTCAGAGTCTTCATCCTCAAGGGCATCCGAATGGCTGTGGATTTTGATGGGGATAATACTGTCATTAGTAAGAAAGCCATGAAAGTGAATGGTACAACCAGGCAATGTTTGCTCAGAGGTGGAGGGCAGATCACTCAGGCTTTCTCCAGTGGCCAATTGGGCCTGGCTTGAGGCAGAAGAGAGAGGGCTAAGGCTTTCAGAGGTAGCCAGCTGGGCCTGTTCTGAGGGGAACACCAAGGATCCTAGAATTTCCTGGCTTGCCAGATGAGCCTGCATGGGGCTGTCAGGAAGGGGACCAGCTCTGTCTTCTACTCTGTCTTCCACATTAATCAGGCCATCCTTGGGGGAGAGAATGAATAAGCTGATTAGTTTCATATCACCTAGCGGGCATGCACAGGGAAAGGGAAAAAGTAACGAACTTTCTTGATTAGTGCTTGCAAAGCTACTATTGACCTTTGATGGACAGAGCCTGTTGGGCTCTCTGAGGTGCTTAGAGGGGTTGAGACACTGAACCAGGAGGTAGCATGAAGAGAATGTCATAGCTGCAGCCAAGTAACTGTCTTCCTGTGGAGCAGTTGTGGCTCAGGAATGCTATGTGCTATATGTAGGCTTCCCAGGTAGCATGAAGTTGAGCTTTCTGCAAAGAAGTGGTATTGTCGGGCATTTCTACATACCCCAAAGCAAAGGGCTCAGTATGTTTTCAGGTGTCTGAAGTGGCAGGGAAGGAAAAGTATGAAGGCCGGTCTCCCTGTACCCCCCACCCCCTTCTAGTTTCATCACTTACTCTGGAAGCCCATAAAATGGAACAAACTTGGATCAAAGATCTAGAGAAATCAAGTTCTAACTTTTCTTGCTTCATGATATCAAATAATTATTATCTATAGATGAGTGTGGGTATGCCTGTCATATACAAGTACAGCATGAGGATAAAAGCAACTATGAAATGTGAAAGGGTCAAGTGCTAAGCCTAGGCTGAGGAGGTGCTGAGAAAAGCTGGCTGTCAGTCAAAATGTCAAACCTGAACATTTGCTACCACCACTTCTTGGTAGCGGTATCGGGCAACAACTCTTCTGGGTTTCCTGCATCTCCTGTGATTACGCCGAGGTACTTGGCTGAAGAAAAGGTAGTTGATGTAGACATACTCCAGCAGGGACAGGAAAACGAAGAACAGGCACACAAGGATGTAGATATCAATAGCTTTGATACAGGAAATATGAGGGAGTTTATCCTGCATGTGTGAGTCGATGGTAGTCAGGACGAGGATCGAAGTTAGCCCTATAAACAACACAGTACAGGTTTAGTCTCCTCCAATAGCTGCAATTTTAGCAAACCTTTGGGTCTATACCTCAAAGGATGCTACCTCTGGGGTGAAGGTTTGTCCATGTCCTCTCCTTGCTCCCTGCTCCCTATGCTTTATCAGGCTGATTGCTCTGGATCAAGTTCAAATTTCTAGCAATGGTTTAAGTAATTAACATCTCCAGTTCCATAAAGTCTTCTTTTAGTATCTGCAGTTTTATGAACCCTAAAATCTCTCTCTCTCTCTCTCTCTCTCTCTCTCTCTCTCTCTCTCTCTCTCTCTCTCTCTCACACACACACACACACACACACACACACACACACACACACACACACATGGCTATAGATGTATCCCTAGAGGAAAAGATAGAGCACTCTGCTCCACAGAAGGTAAAAACAGGCCAGGCCAAGTAGCTTAATATTTTGATCAAAATAAAATAAAAAACATTTGATGCCTCCCCCAAACCGACACCTGATGTTCAAGTTCTTCTCTGTTTTGTCTTTACTTATTTTCTAAGTAAAATGATCCAAGTTTCTTCCTGAGATGGAGATAGAGAGAACTTACCAATAGTTACCCTGGCTGCAGAGGAATCATAGTTCATCCAAAATGATATCCAGGAGAGAATGGTGGTGAGGACTGTGGGCCAATAGACCTGTACAAGGTAACTGCGGACTTCCCTCTGAACCTGGAACTTCACTATCAGGCGCATGTAGGAGCCTGTAAGAAGACACATCAGAATCAGGCCTATGCAAATCAGCTATAACTTGCCTCCTGCTTCACTCATTTCCACACAGGATGTTTTCAGGCTGCAGGCAGATGAAGGGTGAGAGACCAGCCCTGTGAGGAGCAGGAATCATTTCCAGCTGTAGAGTGTTGTCAGTCTGCCCAAGCCTTCCACACTTATTCTCCATTGTAGGGGAGATTCTCTATCACTAGGGATTTATTAAGGGGGAAGGGAAGATGAGATGCGTACAGAACCAAAGAAATGGGAAAGGATGGAGACAATATAGGGATCAAAGGCAGATGCCCCCAAAAGTTTGTACTGATGTAAAGGGGACAAGAAACAGAGAGAAAGAGGCTGTCTGGCCAACCTGTATAGAAGTACACCTCCTTGCTGGTAATTGTCCTCCCCAGGTAGGTGTACTGAGGGATATGTAGCTCATCAGTTATGTGGATGGCATTATCATCTTCCCAGGATAATGCAATGTCTTCAACAGTGTAACCATCTAGGAGGTGAAACAAAGAGTTAACCTAGGCAGATTTCACTCCACAGAAGTCTGTGAAAACCAAACCATGGTTGGCACTTGGAATTTGGGGGCTACTTTGTGACTTTCTGAGTGTGAGCATGGGGGAGTCTAAACACTTGCAAAGAAAGAGTACTTCCACTTTGGAGTTTTTAGGCAGGAAGGAATGCATAGCCGAAAGATGCTTGAACTTTTACCCATGAGTATGTATAGTTTTTCAGTTGAATTATCTACACAATAAAGGGCACCTACTCCCAGATGTATATACAGCTATCTGTCAGCTTATTATGCAGCCACCACCCATCTATCATTTATGTACTGTTTGTGAACATTTTTGGGGAGAAAGAGGGAAATGCATGGCAAAGGAGCTGTGCTGTTCTTGGTGTCAACTCTACTCCTGCTTTCCTAACTGCTACAGCCCAACTCAGGATGAAGGATCCACAGGAGAAATACGCACAGCTCTCCACCTCCAGCTTGCAGGATTGTTTGTCCATAGGGAATTTTTGCAGATCCAGGGAGCAGGCTGCTGTTGTGGTAAGTCTGACAAGGAAAACAGAAAAGGAAGGGAAATAATTCAAGCTTATCCCTAAGGATTCTGCAGCATGGTGAGGTGAGGGTTAGGTGGAGGTTTGACACATATGTGTAGAATTGAGGGGAGGCAGAGAAAGATAAAAATCGGAATTTGATAAAGAACCCACAAGATTTGGCAGAACTGAAACAAAGAGCAGATACATGTCAGGCCAGAAAAACCACAGAACATCACAAAGGGAAGGGCCCTTGAGGAAACAATACAGAGACAGAAATACCTGTGCTTGTTAAAGAATCAACAAAGCTGTTGAGAGAACACTGTGTACTATGTGTAATGTGCTAAGTCTGCATAGCCATAGGGGAAAGAAGGTATGTGGTATGCTAGTATAAATGTAGGCAGTGACCCATGGCAGCCTTAGACCACATCTATATCCATGTCAGTAGTGGGGGCCTACGTGGCACTGGGAGCTACAAAGACATCAGTGGGCACAAAATGCTTATCCATGGATGATCCAGACAGTGGTGACAGTAGATACAGCTAGAAGAAGCATTCATTGCTATGTTGTGCACCCAGGAGTGGAATCTGAGCAAATGGCCTTGGTGGGGCTAGGGAGGTGACTTGTGTTTGAAAACAGCATAATGAAAAAAAAAATTTCTCTACTGCCTCATTTCTGTCCTATGTCATTTTCTTTCCTTTTCATCTGCTAAGCTAGTCTAAGCACTGTCAATCTTTAGAGAAATTTCATTTTTGGGGACTGGGTAATGTGTACTTCCCTCCTTAAAAAATGAATTTCCCAAGTATTATTCATTAGCCAATGCCTCCTTTACTTTAAACAAGTGTGATTATTGATCGATTTCATGTAAGCATTGATATTCCATGATTCCATGTGGATGGAGGAAGAAGAAAGGAATAAATGGGGAGAGAGTACCTCAGAGTAAGAGAAACCCAATGATTAGACCTGTCAAACAAACCATGATAGCTACCATCAGGAAACATTTCTGGGCTAAGAGGACCGACCTATCAGCTTGCATTAACTGACAGTCCGAGCTGAAACTGTGAAGGCAGCTTTGGTGACGGCTCTATTGCAAATGGATCAAGTGAAGACTATCAGTGTTCTCTGTATAAAGAGAGCAGGAGCTGAGAAGCCATACCATAACCCTCTTACAGAACGAGCTCCCTCTTCTCCTGATACCTTGCATAGTGCAAATATAAGGAGGGAGAAAGGTGCAGCCCAGGTTTCAGCATTCCTCAGTCTCCTTTCATTGCTGCATGGAGATAAAGAATTCAACACACATAAGCAAAATGGAGGAAGAGACCTTTTGGTCCAGGGAATCAGGATTTTTAAAACAAACAAACAAACAAACAAACATATGATTACATAAAAATTAACGAAAACAGCATTTCCTTCCACAAATGGTAGGCAGCATTGTCAATTTCTTTCTTTGTTGTCCACAAAATAAAGTAACACATTCCCAGTGAGCTCAGATTCCTTAATATACCCTCCCACCATATGACTCATTTGAAAGGGTAGAAGTCAGCTATAGTACCCAAATTGGAACCTCATTTTTTTTTAAATCGAATATTCAGCCATGGGAATTTTGAGGATTCCCTGAAAAGGGGAACATTTGCATGAGGGATTGGAAAGTATGTGAAAGTGTGTGGGATACACAGTAGGAAGAGTGAAACTTGCCAGGACAGCCCAAGACTCTTGTGGGGACTCACCGGATGCCGTATCGCACTGTCCCATCTGGGTGAAGCTGAAATACACAATTCTCCACAGTTATATCATGCACAAAGGCATCTTTGCTATTCACAAAGTAGCAGTCAGGAACCCAGAGCTTCTCATGCATCCGATAGTCCAGAGTCAGGTTCAGGTTGGTTTCATAGTAAGCTAAGCGTGTGTCCTTCCAGGTCTGATGCAAAAACATTGTGATTGTATAGTCCTTGGGGCAAATAGGTAAATGACAGTTGTCAGATTGTCCAGCTCTCTGTCTTCTATATACATATATTATATGTGCACAAAACATATATGCTACTATATGAAACATATCATGTAGATGGGGGAATAAACATGCTTAAGAAGAAACAGCAAAAATTAAGCTTCTATAATTAACATCCAGGTTAAGAAAGTTCCAATGTGTGACTTTCAGAGCACATTTTCCATAACCTTATTATTCAAGCAGGAAACATTATTCAAGCTTTTATGGTACTATTTCCCATGCTTTGGGATAGAGTTTCATTGTTTCCATGTGTATTTTTAGAAAGCACAATGCTTAGTTGGACTTCTTTTTGGAATGTTGTCCAATTAGAACCAAACTA
>JADRCD010033300.1:0-12956 GCA_019843815.1 Montemys delectorum
ACACACACACACATATATATATATATATATATATATATATATATATAAACATCTTTTTAAATCTAGATTTTGGGGCTGAGGAGATAGCTCAATAAACACAGTGCTTGCCACACTAGCACAAGGACCTCTAGTACCTATGTGAAAAGCTAGTTACATGTGCTTGTCATCCTTAGTCCTGAGGGGACAGAGACAAGAGAATCCCTATATATCTCTGGCCATCTAGCTTTGCAGAATTGGCGAGTTCCAGTTTCAGTGAGAGATAGCTTCTTAAAAATTAAAGTATTGCAGGAGTCAGTGTGTTGGTGCATATCATTAATCCCAGAAGTCAGGGGAAAGAGTAAAGTAGAAATCTATGAGTTCCTGGTCTACATAGCAAGTTCAGGATAATGAGGGCTACGCAGAGAGACCTTGCCTTAAAAAATAGCAGTGAGCATAGAGACGACATCAGACAACAACATACTTGTGAATGCACACAGGCAGTATAGCCACCCACCCATCCTTCACACATTAGTTTTATCACTATCATTGTTGTCCTCATCTTGGTGTATTTTGATTTGTTCTTTTCTGATCTCTGAGAATTTTTTTTCATATTTTATTGGCTGTTTTTACTTCCTCCTTTGAGAACTTTCTGTTCAGTTCATTTGCCTTTATATTTATCAGATCATTTAATATTTTGCATGTTAATTTTTATGTTATTTTTTAAATATTTATTTAAAATATTTTTAAATATTTATAATTATTAATTCCTTCTCTGGTTACAGTAGGCACTTTGCTCTGCTATTTGTTTTTTTCACAGTATGAAAGGTTTTTGTATTTCATGTCTTCCTATTTGTGTATTCTTACTATTATCTCCTGGGTTACTAGAGTCCTTTTCTGTAAGTCCTTGCTTATGTCCCTATCCTGAAGTATTTTCCCTGTGTATTTCTGTAGAAGCTTTAAAGTTCTGTATCTTTCACTAATGACTTTGATTTTTTTAATTGATTTTTATGCTGTGTGAAAGACATGGAGTTTCATTTTTTAATATATACTTACTCAGTTTCTCCAGCATCATTTACTGAAGGGGTATCTTTTCTCCAGTTATGTTTTGGATACCTCTATTGAAAATCACATGGTTATATCTGTATAAGTTTATTTCTGGGTCATGTATTCTATTCCATTGTTCAATGCATTTTGCTAGTTCTACTATTTTATTATTGTTATTGTTGTTACTAAGGCTCTTTGATATAATTTTAAATCAGGTACTGTGGTCACCTTCAGCACTGTTTGAAAAATATCATGCAAACTCCTTCATCTATTTGACATCTTTTATACTTCTATTCAAATCTTAAGATTCTTTTTAAAAATTTATTTCTGGAATTTTCATGGGCAATGACATTAAATTTAAAATCAGGATTAAAACAAGGGTATACAATCTTTCTACTCTTACATTTCTTTCATAATGCATTGTTTGAATTAATTAATATTTTAGCATTCCTTAGACCACTAACTGTTCTTATTTTATACAAGACCTTATTGAAATAGTTACACAATTATTTTTAATTACTTTTGTTTGTAGATGGTATTATATGTATTTGAATTTATTTTCTCAGTAACTTATAGAAAATAATTTCTTACTCAGTCATACTTGATCATAGAAGTGATATTCTTCAACAGCAAAAGACTTGAATGAAATATGAAAGTATGAAATTGGCCTATTGGGAGTGTTCCCCTTCTCACAGAAAGGTTCAGGGTCAGCCGGATTTTGTATGCTATCTTCAGAAATTTGCTGGGTTAGTCCATGATCTGTAGCATCCTTTCCTTAAAAGAAAATTCATTATAGATGCACAGACATACATGCCAGCAAAACACCTTTTGACATAAAAGAAATGATAAATAATTTAAGTCACTCAGCCTTTCTTACCCCTAAGGCTCCATATTTAAACTGTGCAAACTTGCCCACTTTGTTCACTTTACAGAGTAGCTCTTGTGTAGGTGGAAAGAAAAGTTAAAGCAGTAGTGATCTGTGGATGGAAGTTGTTTTTAGAATACTATAGTGAAACATCAATTTAATTGTAGTGGTAAATGAATGCTCCTACTTTTGTAGCTACTTCATGTTTATCCTCATTTTGTATACAAGTCCCAACTTCTCATTGAATCAGACATGTCAGATTCAGAACATTTGATGATACAGTACACCTCAATGCTGAAGGGCAGGAGCGACAATTCTTTTAAAATAGTGCATCTTGCTAGAGGGGAATCTTGGTAGGAAGCAGGTATAGATATATTGCCATTTGGAGCCAAATCATTTTGTTGACCACAAGGCAGAACGGTAGCAAGCTCAGATGGGAGAACTGTAGTCATTATCCAAAGGTCAGACCTGATAAGCAGACTGTGCTGTTTCTTTCCCTAGCTCCCATATGTCTGGGAGGGACAGTGCGTAGCAGAGGGAGCCAGAAATTTCACTGCCAGAAAGTATTTAAGTAATTTTCTGCAAACATTCCCGGTTATATTGTGTGCTGGATGACAGATTTGTATGTCTTCAAGGAGTTCTTAGTCTAAGGAAGTAAGGCAGCTGCAGGAGCTTCAGGCAGAGCCAACATCTGTCATGATGCTTGCCTCAATCTAAAGCATTCCATAAATGTCACTTGAATGAGTGCACGAGTGGATAGGTGGACAGACATAAAATAAACGAACAATAACCTTTGAAAGGTAACTCCTTAGAATTAATTTTGTAGAAATCAGAAGCAACATATTGGAATATAACTAAGTTGTTTTTTTCTCCATTTAATATATGAAATCTGAACACTTAATTCAGATTAACTGTGAGGAATAAATTAGTTTTTCTAATTTGTATAGAAAAGTAAAACAAAACTTAAAATTAGGGAATCTATCTTTTATATAAAGTCATACCCAAACTAAGTACTTTATTATTAAGTTGTATGTTTTACTGAATAATTTATCATGGTTTTAATCTATTTGACTTTGTTCCTATCTAGATATCCTGGAGGTAATGTTTATGCTTTTTCTTTCATTACTGATGAACAACACATCAATTAAAAACCCTTATTCCAGTTCAGGCTGCATAGTACAGGAAGGAAGCCTTTTTAGCAAGAAGACAGGGACTCCAGCGCCTCTACATTTCATATCACGACCTAGCATAACTTGGTGAACTTTTTTTCTCATCTGTAGCTTCCACATCAGCTAACAGTTGGCAATCGTTCCTTTCTCACACCATAGAAATGCTGCAGAAGTAATTGATAGGCTCTAAGGAGCTCTAATAATGGCATATTAGAGGAGAAAGGGCTCATTAGACCCCCTATCCCTATTGAAGACCTACAAGCACTTTATGGTTTCTAAAGGAGAGAAGGATATTCTCTTTGGAGGTGTTGGCACTGGTAAGATGCCAGTGGTTCTGCAAGCGACAATAATAAGCATATGAAAATCAGTGGGCTACACAGGCATGCATTCACACACACACACACACACACACACACACACACACAAACACATACACACACACATACACACACACAGAGTGGGAGGGGTAGTAGTTGCTAAAGGAAATCAGGAAAAATGGGACGGGTATAAGAGAAGGTAATGGGGGATATGTTAACCAAAAATATGAAAAATAAGACAATTTCTCATAAAATTATATTGCATATACAGTTTCATAGATTGTAAAAGATAGCTTATACTCCTTAGATAACCCTGCTTATCCAAATTTCACTTGTTAGTCAGTCCAAATGGCATATACTAGGTTACACTGACTAAAATGGACTTGTTTCATTGATGGGCCCTCATAGCATTTGGCAAGTGCCAAAGTTATTTAAAAAGCTTTGCTGTGATATAATTGTATCTCTTACTAAAGTATAAAATGAACATGTACATCTGGAGGATTAGTATCCTTATAAATACAACTCAATTCACTACCCTCCAAAATGTAACTATGTTTAAAAGCAATAGACAAGCCACATTGCTGAATGGGATTGTAAATGTTTCACCAAATGTTCAAATCAGATTATCATGGGAGCACAATACCATCTCCAAGAGGAAGACAACTATTAAGAATGGGCTTTAGAAAAAGATATTTTGTAGGTGTGCTAAAATAGGAAACATAAGCTGATTAGGCAAAGTTCCAAAGATTCATTAGTTTATTAAAGTAGATTGAAATGAATGTTTGAGAGATTTAAATAAATTAACGTTTAATGAGTACCCAGGGGCCAAAGAAAAAGAATGACCGAGGATTAAGTGTGTTTTGTCTCGTTGCCACATAATGCACACTGATTAGCTTTTTTTCTGAATGTTCATTGTTTTATAACAATACTAATAAAAAAGATTAAATCTAAAACATCTCTAGATTGTAATTGTTGCCTCCTCTTATGTGTACACAGATGCCATGGTTAGCTTTAATAGCAACTCTGTAAGTTTGGCAGAGAGAGACAAGAATTTTTGTCCTTACATCATTACATTTTGAAATGTCTCGTATGTGAGCAATGCTCTGCTCTGTTCAATTAGGGTAATTTATTCCTACTGTTCTGGACATGCTTTTAGCATCTCAGCATTGGACTCTTAATATTAATTGTGGCCAGTTAGATAGAGGATATATTGGTATTTAAACATTATTAAAATTATTTTCTGTGCACCTCCCAAGTTATTGCTTATAATTAGAAAAATTCCCAAGGAGGTTCCTTTTTTGAAGCTGTATTAGAAATGCTTTGATTTTTTTCCTAATGTCTTAACTGTACTACTATTAAATCATTAGCTGTCTGCTAAGTACATTTTGTGTAGGTGGTACTAGCAAGATTCAGTACTTCCACGTCAGCTTTTTTACTGGAGTTTATTTCAGGTTTCTGTTGTGTTCCATTTAGCTTTTTCCCCTGAAGTTCAGAGCTAGGAGACCCCATTTTTCAGATTTTACCTAATTTTTCTCTAACCTTTCAGTTTCTCTTCTTTTTGTCACTAACCCATCTTTCTTTCCAAGTGGTAAAATCTAAAAGCCTCACACTTGCAGCAGGTTTAGGTCTATTGCATTTATGCCAGACAACCAATATTATTCCATGACTGCTGGAGGGAATGAATGAGCAAACTTCTAAGGATTTTTTTGATTTTAATTTTAAAGGAAAATGAAAGACTAGGTAGTAAATTCTCACTTTCTGGCCTCAAATTTAAAAAGGTGTTGCCTATATGTTAGAAGAATCCCCTGGTGTGTATTTAAGCCCTATCCTGACCATTTTGGAGTGTGTGTGTGTGTGTGTGTGTGTGTACATTGGTGTTCTTCAGAAAATTCCCCAAGTAATTTTAATTTGTAGCCATGTTTAAATTATGCTGTGTTAAAAAGTCTTAGCCTGGGAACTACAGTCTGGGTAAATGTGAAGTTAAGGACTGGACTGAAGCAAATAAAGAGCTGGGAAAAATAAAAGATTATGTGATTTGCTTTTGTTTTTCTTTGCTTTATAAAAAAAAAACACACTTGTGTGCAAAAGTCAACTATTGTCATTCAAAAGACCAAAGAAGGGGCCCTTAATAGAATAGATGTAATAAACTTTACTTATATGGTAATGATCCTCCTAGGATCCTAGGTGCAGGATTGGGTTCTCTGAGCCTTGGGTCATTCTGATTTTATTTCCTCCTTTCTCCATCATCCTAGGCAAGTGCCCAGTTCCCACAAATCTTTGCCTGTAAATGTAACTAATCTAAATCTGTTTCCAAAAGATGTTTCCCTAAGTCCAAGGAGAGGACCCTTATGAAAACATAAAATGAAAATCACAATGGAAGCTGGAGATGTATAACGATGAAAATGACCTTCCAATGCAGAGTAACACCTTGCCTTTGGGGACTCACTTCAAGGCCCCAGTGGCATTAGTTGGCCTTAGGTGTTTAGCTCTGTTTCATCATTGCTATTCTAAAGGCACTTTTGGAAAGTTACTGTGCTTTTTCAGTCATACTTTGTTTGGAACAATAGCTTCATCTATTTAATTGAATCAATTGCTGTGTACACCTGCTGCCTCTGGGGTACCACACGTTCTTAGATGTGAAAAATCTAGACAGCCTTTAAATCATATCTCCTATGATGTAATATGATTCTAAATCCTATCCATTTTTTTTTCTGCAGAGACACTCTTAAGTTGAAAATGTTTATGGAATTGAATTCAACTGTAGCATCCTCTTTCACTCGATCCGTCACTTTGCAATCTCCTAGGAGCCCCAGTTTTCTCTGTCAACTGTCTCAGAGTATCTTCCTGAAATGATTTTACTTTAAAGTTAAAGATGATTGCAGTGCCTCTTCTCCAGTAGACAATTATATTGCTGTATTCTTTGGCAGGAAGAAAAGCAACATAGTATTATTTTTTTCAAGTTTTCCTTGAGTGTCATTGAAAGAATTGTCAGCTTATTCCAGCATAGTATAATAAGAAAACGACACCTGCTATAAAATGCAATATTTTCTAATAAGACCATTGGGAGAAGGTACCTGTGAAGAGGAGAGAAGGAAAAACGTTGAAAAGAGAGCAAGGAATCTATTAAATATTACTATCCTGCAAAAACACCTTTGTTGGTGAATGCTACACAAAAAAGAAACTAAATTTACAACCTATTATTAAATTATTTTTCCTCTCCTTAGTTCAGTAGTTTATCCTGCCTCTTACAATATTATACTTTTTCTTCTGGATGAATTTATATCTTTTGACAGGCTTCATTAGGAATACATACGAAAGGTCAAATATAAGCCATTTGCTGGTATTTCTTGGCAGCCTTTATCCTAAGGTAAATAGAGATGGAAGCAGCTCTATTTTGCAGCATAGCCATATGGATATGACTTTCAATGAAATGTACTTTTTCTCATACTGATTACCACAAAGATTGAAATTTTTATTATGTTTGTTTAGTGTGAGCATGATGCATGTCAGGGCATGTCTGCAGTGGTCAGAGGACAACATTCAGGATTGAGTTCTTTTCTTTCCATTGTGGGCATCAGTAATCAAACTTAGGTCACCAGTTTTCAAAATTATGCACTTCCTCCCCCCCACCTCAGCCACCTTGCTAACTTAGGTTGTAATATTTCACGATTCAAGAGTTTTTAGTAGAGTTGATTCAGATTCCTCTCTTCTCCAACCCAAGATCCAATGAGACACTACTCTCAGATAATCCTTCTTTATAAATATTTCTGAAACACATCCATTTCTTTCCATCCTACAGGTTCCATCTTACTGAGTCCCTGCTACTGCTATATTTCCACAGGATGACTGTTGTCTTCCTAATTTGTCTGTCTACCTTTAGTTCTTTCTAGTTTTCCTTATATCCTCCATCCTAGTATCAGATGACATAGATCAAATGTTACAGTGCCCACCTAGAACACACACACACACACACACACAAACATCCAGAGTGAAGTCTCATGCCATGCTCTAAAGTGCTCGTGATATAAGTGCTCCATGAAGAGAGCCTTTGAGGTTAAGGAAAACATCACTGAAAAGGTGACATCTCTGTAGAGTTTAGAAAGGCAAAACACTCTCCAAGTGGAAAGAAGGGAAAATTGATTTTCAAGCAGGGAATGTATATACAGTTGTACAGGATCATGAATGTGGATAGCTAGCATGTTTGAGGAATTTTGAGAGGTAGATGCAAATGACACAGGTTACATAGAGAAAGTAGGAGTTGAACTAATGCACAATTCAGGCCAGATTACATATATACTGGCCTGCCCTTCTGCCTGTCATCTCCTTGAGGAAAGAAATTATCTATCACATTGTAAAATCCTCAGGACTTGCCTACCAATGAGCACACATTGGTATTATTTTAATGAGTTGGTTGAATAAGGAGGGAGATACTGGGTCCATATTAATTCATTAGCTCATTCATTCCAATACATATGGACCACCTCAACTAGACTTCATGCCAGAATAAAATTAATTTTCTACTTCTTTTATATAACAGCAGTAATTCTACTTACTTCCAACATAAAGTTGCTCCTTTTTACAAGCTTCTCTTAATAAAGTTATGTTGTCTTCCCAAGAGGCAGAGTCTAGCTTCTGTAGCAGTGAATTTGACTTCTGCTCTGGCAGTGGCTTCACTAAAGGAGTTAATCACTTGTCAGCTCCCTGCATTGATGATACTCCTGAGATGAAGTAGTTGTAGGGGAAGTATGGATCTCTAAAGATGCATTAGTATATTATAGGAACACATGTTCTTTCTTGTGTGTTTAATTTCACAGTCAATAAGAGTCCTTTATCATACATATTTGAAAAATGAATGCAAATGGTGATCAAACATAAGGGGTGTGGAAAGCATAACTCCAGACTATCCATGGAAGAGTGTAGCAAAATGAAGAGCAGGGAGAAGGAAGGAGCACACATTCTTTGAGCATGTAAACGAAGATTTACTGTATTTTTGCACTTCTATCTTTTGGGAATGCTAAATCACAAACTCATCATTGGTTAATTAGAAGGTAATTAAAATTGCAGCACAATGATTGGATAAATAGTTAATGATGGCTGAGTAAATGAAGGAAGGAAATCTGGTGAAATTCATGTATATATTTTTGGGAAAGCAAGCATTCAGATGTTTTTCATGCAATACATTTCTCATAAAGGATAAAAATATCCTTCTAGCAATAATTGATAAAATTAATTCTCCAAAGATCAGAAGAATGCCAGCTCTCACTCTCCCTTTCACAACGTCTTACACTGAAATACAGATTTATCTGACAGCACATTCAAGTTTCATTCACTCACAGCATGAGAAATGATTTTGCTGCAAGTTGTTTACAACTTATTTACTGGCATCTTAAGAATATATTAGGGGAAATTGGTGTTCTCTGTGTATTATAACTGTTCCTATTGAAAGGGCTGGCTTAGCCTAGGCTCCCAACCAGATCTAGCTGATGAGCTAGCTTTCAAAAACATTGACATAGGTTTTGCAGCAACTGTGCTTGCTTTTGATAATTGCCCCAGCTTTATGAAATCAATCAGCCTGAGGGTAAGACCTCATTACAGATCTGACAAGGTAGACTCCAATTTCAATACTCAAACAACTCTATGCCCTCAGGCTCAGAAATCTGCAATTATTTGTTTTATTGTGACAGAGAAACCCATAATACATCACCTGTGGGCACATTCACAGGCAAGAACTAAACAGATAACCTATTGGTCAGTGTGTTAAGAAC
Source organism: Montemys delectorum (assembly GCA_019843815.1). Lineage (NCBI taxonomy): Eukaryota > Metazoa > Chordata > Mammalia > Rodentia > Muridae > Montemys > Montemys delectorum. The sequence goes on from JADRCD010033300.1 coordinate 9,140, forward strand.
CTGCCTTTTCCTGTCATTCAGTTGGAAAATTAGTCAACAAGAATTGAAGCACGGCTTAATGCCAACTCAAAGCAGGTACTGATGAATCACCATCTTTCGCTACCAGCTCCCAAAGATGTGGTGAGAACAGAGACTGTTGTAACTGCTCCCGAGGGCTAAATTACAGCAAACTTTGAACCATTCTTCTCCATACCTCTGAGGAATGCCAGACTTTCTTTTTTCAAGACAGGGTTTCTCTGTATAGCCCTGGCTGTCCTGGAACTCACTCTGTAGACCAGGCTGGCCTTGAACTCAGAAATCTGCCTGCCTCTGCCTCCCAAGTGCTGGGATTAAAGGTGTGTGCCACCACCACCCGGCTTTTTATTATTATTATTATTATTGTAAATAAGTACACTGTAGCTGTCTTCAGACACACCAGAAGAGGGTGTCTGATCTCATTATGGGTGGTTGTGAGCCACCATATGGTTGCTGGGATTTGAACTCAGGACCTTTGGAAGAGCAGTCAGTGCTCTTACCCACTGAGACATCTCTCCAGCCCTTTTTTTATTATTATTATTTTCATAACATTAATATTTATTGCTTTATATGAAAGCCCAAGCATTCAGTTACACATGAAATTATACAATTATATACCACTTCACAAAGGCAGTGAACACATTACAATCTACAAAATCTACTTTACAGAAATTTAAAAATTCTAAATATCAAAAAGTACAGCTGAAGAAACAGGTATCAATTTGGCAGTCAGTAATTCTGACAGGGAAGTTGCAGCTTGCATGACTTTAAATATGTGAATTTGAAAATATTGAGTTACAGAGTAGTAACCATTGTGCTTTGTGTCGGTCTGAAAAATATAACCCTGGCTGTTGAAGAAGCATGATAGAAAATGATAGATTGCCCATCTACCATCTGTCACTGTGAACTGTTCAATCAAATCAAAAAAAATTTTGAACCTTGTTTTCATTGAGTAATGTGATTTTGCTGTGTTTCCCCGGCATTAAATTGTATAAAGGGAAAGAGTTCTGAAGCATTTTTCTTCTTAAAGTTGGAAATCTATATTTGATTTTCCTACTCATGAAACTCAAACACGTTAATGGGTTTAGTTCAGTCTTACTCAAATAATTCACCATTGCCAGACCTAGAAGATGTCATCCCCACGGAAAAAGAAAAAATGCAGAGAAACCCCACGTTAGGGAAACTAAGGATTTAGAGAATTGATCCTTGTGCATCACAGCTCTAGGACCTCCCCAGTGCTCTAGTAGTATACCATCTTTCTTGAAGATGCCACCTACTATAAGGAAGAGGGATTCCAGCTGTCATTTATTCTTGCATTTTGTAAAGTTCAAAGTGATGAGGCATGCTCTAAAGATATCCCAAGCAGTCACTATTCCAGTAGTCTTTATTAATGATTTAATTTAATAGTTATGCGTTACCTGAATGAAAAAAAAAATGGACTAGAAGCGTAGACAGCTAACATCTCCCAGTCCTCAAATAGTCTGGAGGCTTAGGATCCACAATATGCGATATTACAAATATTCTTAATTAATTTGTGAGGCAAATTCATATAAACTCGTGATTGAGTACCTATGCTAGTTCTTTGTCTTGTTGCTATGACAGAATACTTGGCAAAAGACAGCCTAAGGGAGACAGGGTTCATTTTGGCTAATGGTTGGAATTTGCAGTCCGCCACAATGGGGAAGATGCAGAACATCAATAGAAAAGATACAGAACATCAATATAAAGTACCTGATCTTTTTGCATATATAGTCAGGAAGCAGAGAGAAATGGATGCTGGTATTCCACTCTGTGTCTCCTTTTTATTCAGTGCCTAGCCATAGACCATGTAGTAGTTCTGCTCACATTTCAGGACCAGTCTTCCCTCATCAGTTGAACCTGTTTCGCAATGCCCTCACAGATATTCTCAGAGATTTGTCTCCAAGTTTGTTCTAAATCTCATTAAGTTAACAATCAAGATAAAGCATCATATGCACTTTTCAGTGTTTTGATATGAACCAGACCTTAAATGATTGTTGTCCTTCTACTAGTTAATATTGATTGGGAACATCCCAGGATCTAAAATCATCAAGGGGATGAGCATGCCAGTGAGGGATTATATAAACTACAGCAATTGAGGTGCGAAGATCCTCCTAAATGTACTTGTCAATACAAATTTCATAGGCTGGTATCCAGGACTTCATAAAAAGGAGAAGGAAGCTGAGTAACAGCATTGACCACTCTGCTGCCTCATGAACTATGAGCCAAAAGAAACAATTTCTTCTTTAAGTTGGTTTTGTTGGTTCTTTTGTCCTAGCAACACAATAAATAACTAATATAGTCCCATTTAATTTTCTTTACATCCCAATAAGGGAGAGCCGTTGCTATTCCTGTTTTTAAATTCAGAACTAGAAAAGATAAGATGATTTCTCAAGCACCTTATGAAAGACACACTTAATGACTGGGACACTGGGTAAGTGATAGATACTGGTGTAAGTCCAGTTCTGACTATACAATAGCACTTTAGAAAGTACAAAGGTACTTTCTGTAATGATTTGGATAGTCTGGCTATGCTACCCAATAGAACACTCCATAGCTACAAATGGCTGATGAGTTCTTTAAATATGTATGACTAGTGCTACTGGAGTTTTCATGCTATTTCATTCTTAGTTCATTCAAACTTAAGTCATAATAGCTACATGTATTTATGCCCATTGTGTTAGAAAACACATTTTTAGCCGGGCCGTTGTGGCACACACCTTTAATCTCAGCACTTGGGAGGCAGAGACAAGCGGATTTCTGAGTTCGAGGCCAGCCTGGTCTACAGAGTGAGTTAGTTCCAGGACAATCAGGGCTATACAGAGAAACCCTGTCTTGAAAAACAAACAAAACAAAAAAACCTCATATTTTTAGAATCTGTTTTTAAACTATATTTTCATACACTATGATTCGTGTATGAAGAAATGATTCCTAAGTGCAATTTCTTCTGTGGTGTTTTGTTTTATTAGTCTTAGACAATGGAAAGGCCATTTTGGCTTGCAGAAGTAGAGAATGATGTTGTGCAGAAACATGGGCCACTAGTCAGTTTTCCAACACTATGAAAAAAGAACAGATAATTAATTTGAACTGTGAACTAGTTTCTTTTTGCTCATGGTTTTAGAGGTTCTAATCTGGGGTCCCTTGGTTCTGTTGTTTGGGGACCTGCGACAACAAGCCTGTGGAACAAAGGTGCTTATGTGTTAGTGTCTGTAAGTAAAGGGGTTGCCACACCAACATCTACTTTAGGTGAATCCTCACAATGTTCTAGCTTCCTTCTTCTATTTATGATTACTCCAGCAATAGGTCCATTGTTTCTCTGGAATGAGAAACACCATTACTGTATCAGAGAGAAGAGAAAATATCAAAAGAGCTGTAATACAAATAATCTTTTAAAACACATAGGTAATGTACAGATTAAAATATAAGGAAAGCTACAGGAATGTTTTGAATTTTAAAGTGTTCCTCTCACTGTAGGTCATACAGCTTGTAAGCAATATTAAGAACTTCATTCTGTAAGTCTCCCATTCCTTGTAAATGGGAGCAATGACTAGAAGATAAAATAAAGAATGTATATAACTTAAGATATATACTATACAATCAATGACAGTTTTTTGATGGTGATTGTCCTCTTTCCATTGCTGTGCATATATTAATTTGGGTATAAGCAAATAATGGATTGCATCACCATGTAAATATAGCTAGTGAAATAAACCATAAGGGAAGACTACTATTAAAAGTTTGAACATCAAAAAGGAGAAGGAGGAGGAGGAGGAGGAGGAGGAGG
>JADRCD010033330.1:0-16953 GCA_019843815.1 Montemys delectorum
CCCCCGCGGACCCGGAGCGTCCGCCTCCTACTTCCCTCCAAACCTCACCTGTAGGGAGGAGCCGCTAGTAGCATCACCCGCCTCATGCACCTGCGCTCCGGAGCGTCAGCCTGGAAATCCAGACTCGCTCTCGCGAGATCTGAGGCTACGCTCTCGCGAGATGTGGCCGGGACTTCCGGCCTGAGCTCGCGCAGACGTCACAGAGGGCCAACCCTTGGCGGCTTGCACTTGGCCAGAGCGGCAGTTGGCCGCCTGAGCGGGCAGAGGGAGGCGTGGGCCGGAGCCGCGGAGCAGTGGAAACGGTCCACTGGGCGGCCGGCGGCCGCTTCTGGTCCTTCTTCTGGGATTTCGGTCTTTATTCGGTCCAGAGCCCCTCCTGGGTCACGGCCCCGCCCACCCTTTCCGAACTGCGGGAGGAAGCGCGCGTGTTTAACAGAGTCATGGGCTGAATGGTCAGCTCTTCGTCCTCCGGGTCCCCAGAGACAGGCTGGGCTCGGAATTCAAGGGCTCCCTTTCCTCCTGAGGCCTGTCCCGGGCCATGGAGTCCGACCGTCCAGGGCCGAGCTCCGGAGGAAAGCAGATAACGGCTGAGGTAGTTCCACCTGCCAGTTAACAGGGTTTTTCAGAAAGGACATCTCTTTGATGTTTCTAAAAGCTTCCTTAAGCATCGTAGGGCTTCCAGTGAGGTCACTGGTTTGATTCCTGAAATTCAGGTCCCCTTTGCCACTAGGTAACTCATCATTTTCTCTTTTCAGTCTTCCGTGCCCCACAAATGTGATGTGTTGAGTCAAGACGAACTGCGCAAAAAGCTATACCAGACGTTTAAGGATCGGGGTATACTGGACACACTTCAGGTATCAGATTTAGGCATGATTGTGTCTTTACTTCCACAAGTGTAACCTTTAACAGCAGGTAGTCCCACATTTAAATTCATTCTAAAATACTGAAATATCGATCGTATTAGTTACATTCTGAAAATGTTTATAGTTTCAATCGTTGTAGTCCACTCTGTAGTTTCACATTGTAGGATCACTCTGTAGTCCAGGCTGGCCTCTGCCTCCCAAGTGCTGGGATTAAAGGCGCGCGCCATCACTGCCTGGCTTCAATCATCTTTAAAAACAAAGCATATAATAGATTCATTGAACTGACATTAAGGTAGCACATAACGTGTATAATGAACACATCGCTGTAAAACTAAGCTGCTGTTACAAATCTTGTTCACGGTTTAGATTTGACCATGCTATGTATATGTAATGAGCAGAGCAGGGTCTATTGTGAGGAAAGGACAGGACTTCAGAGGGTAATGGGAAGGTGAATGTGAGGAGAGTACGGTGGTATACATGTCCGAGAACATGAAAATGAAGCCCAGTCTGTTCCATGACACTACCTAGAAAATAACAAAGGTACTCCTTAACTGTGTAACAGTTTGAGAAATGGACTTTTTTTTTTTTTTTTTTTCTAGACAGGATTTCTCTGTGTAGCGATGGCTGTCCTGGAACTCACTCTGTAGACCAGGCTGGCCTCTAACTCAGAAATCCGCCTGCCTCTGCCTCCCAAGTGCTGGGATTAAAGGCGTGAGCCACCACCGCCCGGCTGAGAAATGGAATTTTTAAAAAATTATAGAGGAATGGTAGGTACCAAGTGTATTGTCACACGCCTTGTATCCCAGCACTTGGGAAGCAGAGGCAGGCACATCTCTTGTGAGGGCAGCTGGGCCAAATAGCCAGTTCCAGGTCAGCCAAGACTTTGTAGTGATACCCTGTGTCAGTAATAGTAAATACAAATAAAATATTTTAAAGCGTGAATATTTTAAATGAGTAGCAATTGTGTATTAGTACATCTTAAGTTTGGGTAACAGCAAGGGATGGAGTTAGTTTAATGTGTTTCCTTACAATATATCTTTTAGAGTATATTTTACATATAGAATCAGGCTTACGCCTGATTTCTCTCACTCTTAATTGTTTTATTAACTTCATAAAAATATTTAAGACTTGTTTTTTTCCTGACAAATACAGAAAAGCAGAAAAGAGAAAAATCATATTTTATAAATACAAACTGCTGTAGGTGTGTATATCATTTTAAAATTTAGATTATATGAGGGTCCTTTCCCTGTTTCCTCAAGTTGCTTGAAATCCATCCTTATTTTCAGTAACAGCCGATTGACCCTGGTCAGTCAGAGGTCATTCAGGTTGCTGCCTTCTATTGAATGTGTAGCTCCTACCCAGGTCTCTACCTGCTCTATTTGTTGGACCTGTCATTTCCTGCCTAGAATAGAAAACTCCCTTTTCTGAGTAAAGAGGCATGAGCATGCTTTGGCCAGTTTGCAGTGTTCTGCTTCCTTCCTGAGTACCGGGGTGTTAGGCCAGGGCCATTGTGCTTTGGGGTAAGAGCATTTTTAGCAGTGTGTCCATATGGCTAGGGAAGAATTGTTATTGTGTATTTCACAAGCAGTTTGGGAATATTTGTTTCATTGTTGCCCTTATACCTTTTAGCAGGGTAACACTGAAAAAAAAAATGACTGCTTCAATCACTTGCTGCTTCACTTCTTTGATTTTTGTACTTTTCTGGTTCTCTCTCTTTTTTCCATGAGACTGGTTAGAGTGGTAGTATTTTGAGAGTTCTTTCTATAAAAATGATTGATCTTCTTTTCTATTTTTGTTGCAGTACTTTCCCTTCCATGTTCTTCTTTAATCTGGCTGTACAAACATTGATGTCTAATCTAATATTTATTAGGTCAAGCCAAACTTTTTGAATTCTCATGTCATTGGATGTTTATTCACTTTTGTGTTGGTGTGCACATATGTTTTCTGGCTCCTGTGTGTGTAGATGCATATGCATTCGTGCATGTTCCTGTGTAGGTCAGAGATCTACCTTAGGTATCTGTGAGCCATCCTCCTTGTGTTTTGAGACAGGGTTTCTCTCTTACTGACCTAAGTTCACTGATTTGGCTAGGCTTGCTGGCTGTTGAGCTCCAGGTATCCCCCTGTCTCCACCCCACCCCACCCCACCCCACCCCACCCCACACTAAAGCCTCAATGTTGGAATTACAAGCACTGACTATCATACCTAGCTTTTTATGTGTATGGTAGGGTTTGAACTCAGGATCTCATGTTTGTACAGAAAGTATTTTATCAACTGAGCCATCTCTTTAGCTCTCACATTTGAAATGTTAGAAAGGCTTTGATCTTTTACATTGAACTCTAACCCATTAATGATTCTGTATTTAACTACCTGGATTGACTATACTATTAATCCTCAATATTGAACAATCTTTGCATTCTAGGCAAGTCATACTCTAGATTAGACTTGATAGTTCTTCTCATCTCAGCTTTACTGGGTCTTAACAAATGGATATCTTCATCTGTACCCTTTTGTGCAAGTCTTGTTCACAGCTTCAGCATGGCTGGTTAGTTAGTCTGTTAGCCCAACTGGATGAAAAGCAGGGCACATTTTTATTTTCTCAAATTTAGCTAATTTTTACTTTCTTAATTCAGTGACTGAACTAAGGTGAGTTATAATGTAAATTTTATGGAATGCAGTGCTTAATTTATATTTTTCTTTTATTTGAAATGAATTTGTACTTATAGTCATTGTACAAAGTCATTTATGTATAGATACTTTTGTTCGCTTTGTGGGTCCTGTCATAATTTTTGTGGTTTTTGAAACAGTGTCTTACTATACTGCCTCAAACTTAGCTGATCCTCCTGACTCCACCTTCCTAGTGTTGGGATTACAGGCATCTTCTCCTACATCCAATTTAGGTATAAAATGAAACTTGTTGAATCATCTGTTTCTTTATTTTTGGTCTAGTTAAGACCATTTCTGAGATGTATGTTAAGACTGGCAAATTTTTGTCTCATGCTTTGAGTTTCCTACCAACTTTGTGAAAACTGTTGTCATGATGGGTGCAGAATTCATTTGTTGTGGCTGCTTTAAGGGCATCATACACCTCCCTGATTTCTGTGTAAGCAAACCTAATAAACTCAGTTGCTCCCAGAGTGAACTTCATTTGTCCTTGGGACTGTAGAGAGAGGGGTAGATGCTGTTTTTGTTTTCTAGGAAATCGATTTTAGCAGCAGTCATTCTACCATAGTCAAGAATAGCAGAAAGAGCTAAACGAAAGACCCCTTTTGGTGCTTCCTTGTATTAAATGAATTACTACATTTTGATTCATATAGAACCTCAAGAATCTAGGCAACTTGCTAAGTTAAGCACAATTGTACATTTCTAAACTATATGTAAAAACTATTTAAACATTTAGTAGTCTCATTAATTTAGGAGATTTTCTTAAAATTCAAATGAATAGTTGCAGTGTTGTAACATGAAGAAAATTATCTACTCTGACCTTTTATTTCCTCATTTATCATTGGTGAGAAATTTATCTTCCAGTGGCTTGACGTATGAATGAATATCCTATGTGGTAGTGCATTCTTTTTCTTTTTTCTTTTTTTTTAAAGAATGCCCATGCACACGAATGGCTGTGCACATTTCTATATGTGGCAGTCAGAGACAGCTTTTTGAGAGTTCGTTTTTTCCCTCCATCTCAGATACCAGGTATCAGATGATACCTGGCTTATTCTGGCAAGTGCTTTTTTTTCTTTGAGCCATCTTGCCAGCCCAAAAGTACTTTTTTCTTTTTCTTTTTCCTTTTTTTGTTTGTTTGTTTTTTGTTTTTCTTCAAGACAGGGTTTCTCTGTGTAGCCCTGGCTATCCTGGAACTCGGTAGACCAGGCTGGCCTCGAACTCAGAAATCCACCTTCCTCTGCCTCCCAGTGTGTGCCACCACTGCTCAGTCCCAAAAGTACATTTTTGATAAGCTTCTTGGGATTTACTAGTTTCCCTCCTGTATGTTATTTCTTTATTAAGAACTAAATTTTAAGCTGAGTGTGGTGGCTCATACCTATATTCCCAGCACTTGGGTGATAGAGGCAGGTAGATATCTGAATTGGAGGCCAGACTGATCCATCTACAGAGTGAGTTCTAGCACAGCCAGGGCTACCACCAGAAACCCTGTCCTGGGAAAGAAAGAAACAAACAAACAAACAAGTGATAAACAACTAAGTTTTATTTTGATCAGTATTATGCCCAAGAAGTGGATTGAGCCAGTACTTTCATAGACTGCCACAATCCACAGTTGGAATGAAGTGGCCGAATTTCCCCTTTGGCTTGATTTCCTGATAACAAGCAGTTGAAATTGCTTTTAGAGAAGTCAAGTTATGATATGTGGACTTTGGATTTTGGGAGCTGGGGAAAGAAAGCTTTTGCCCAAGTCCATTGAGGGGTAAGAGAAATTGTGAAAGAAGTAGTTCCTACCTTCTGCCCATAGATCCAGAGTCATTTTGAAAATTAGAAAGAGTTCAGTTAATGGGATAGATCTGTATATATTTTTACTCTGGTGAACTGTAACTCCTTTTGCCTTTTTTTTTTTTTTCTGTTTTTACACTAGATACAACTCCGAAACCAACTAATTCATGAATTGGTGCATCCTGTACTGAGTGGAGAAGTGAAACCTCCATCCATTTCAGTGGAATCAGTGGAAGAGAGTACCCTCTTAATAGGCGCTTCTAATTCGCTGGTGGCAGATCACTTACAAAGATGTGGCTACGAATATTCACTTTCTGTTTTCTTTCCAGAAAGTGGTTTGGCAAAAGAAAAGGTAAAGTCTGGTGGTTTTGAATTTCCTTTTGACAGTTTCTTCCTCTAGCAACTGAAGTGCTACATAATTACCTTGCTTGTCCCTTGACTGGCTAGCTTCATTTCTTGTTCATCTTTGATGCCATTCTTGAACAAAACATATTTGTTAGATAACAAATGAGTACCATATGTGGCTGTTGTTAAAGCTTTGGTATTTTAGTCTTTTGCAAAATAGCAATAAGTGGAATCAATATTTTGGAGCTAAAAGTAATGTTACATTCCATGTGGTTTAAATTAGACTGGTAACTGCCATTTCTGTAATGTTCACTGTGAAACTGATACTATGCTAGGTACACTGTGGGTAGCACATGTGTTCCAAATGAAGACTCAGACTGTAGACAGGTGAAGTGATTTTGATTTACACACAGTGAGTAGCTTCTAAATGACATTACAGGACAGAACATTTTGATTTCTAACATGTGCTCCTTTTAGATTGCTGTAGATATTTTTCTGCTTTATAGTTAAATCAGAGAAGTACAAAATGCATAATTTAATAAAATCTATAAAGTTCTCAACTATAAAAGCATATGTCTTATGGTTTAATCACTCTGATGATTCTAACTAGTTCTCATCACCACTGAACATAATCCATTTTATTAATTACTTTAAAGTAATATTTAACAAACATTCTCAGTACTTGTATGCGTATTATCTAAGATAGAATTTTGTTTTTGTAAGGGTTTTAGGTTTGCAGTAGAATTGAGTGTGGTTTTCGTAATACTCTCCTCCCTCCATGCCGAGTCCCACACTGTCAGTATCCCACATCTAGGAATATATTGGCTGCAGTCAACTATCCTAAATTGACATGTAATTGTCAGTCAAGTTTATATTTTACAGTAGGGTCATTCCTAGTGTTTTCTGTGTGTATGTGTTGTTTGTAATTGTCCAAAAGTTTAAGAAATATGAACAATGTTGATATTCTAAAGAAAGATTGAACTCTGAATATGCTATACTTTAACTTGATAGCATAAATAATTTATTTTTTAAACTAGGCATGGGGGCACACATGTGTAATCTCAGCACTAGACAACAGAGGAAAATCCCAAATTTTAGGTCAGCTTGGTGAGTCCTAGGCCAACCAGATATATATAATATGACACTGTCTTAAAACAAAAATTCATTTTTAGCTCATCTTCTTTCTAATGATATGTTTTATAATTTTCTTTACTGTGTAATTGTTATATAATTATAGTAATAGTTAAACCAGTTCATATCATTAGTAGTTTCTAATAACATAAATGTGAACCAGAACATTTTATTTAAAGGGAAACCACTTGAAAATACATTGTATCAGTTTTCTAAGGGTAGTTCTAGTACACAATACATAGTATAGCAGAAATATGTGTATTAAGAATAGTTGTGTGATTAAAAATATTTCAGGCACACAGTAGTCATTCATTGTAAGAATAGTAAAACCTGGGCTGGCAAGATGGCTTAGCCGGTAAGAGCACTGACTGCTCTTCCGAAGGTCCTGAGTTCGGATCCCAGCAACCACATGGTGGCTCTCAACCATGTATAATGAGATCTGACACCCTCTTCTGGGCTCATGGCCATCTATACAGCTACAGTGTACTCATACACATAAAATAACTAAAATAAATCTTTAAAAAAAAAGAATAGTAAAACCTGGAGTTTATTTACAGTTTTAAATAACTATAAGGATCCTGAAATTCATATAGGCACTGGTTCACCAGATACTTGGGTGTTATCTGTAAGGCATTAATCATTTCTTTCATTCCTGCTAGTATTTGGAGGTTAATTACTTCATTTAAGATATTTTATCTGGGTAGGCAAGATCACTTAGTAGATAAAGGTACTTGTTATGAAGGTTGGATGGCCTAAGTTGGAGTCCCAGGACCCATATAGTGGAAGGATTGAACTAATTTCCTACAAATTATCCTCTGATCTCCACGTGTATACCATGGCATGTTCATACCCTCCTAACACACACATATACACTAAATAAATGCAATTTAAAAAGTGACAAACTGTTTGATCTTTTGACCTCAATATATTTATTGTAATTTGTTAACAATATAAAAACTTTATTTTTTATTATTCGGTTAACTGTAATAATATTTTAAATCTGAAATTAGTCTTAGTTAGTTTTATATTTAGCAATATCTTTATCATTTAAACTTGTCCACAAGTTTGTCTTAGTTAGGATTTACATTACTGTGAGAGACACTATGACTGAGGCAACTCTTATAAACTATAACATTTAATTGTGGGCTAGATCATAGTTTCAGAGGTCCAATCCATTATCATCATGGCAGGGAACATAGCAGCATCCAGGCAGACATGGTGCAGGAGAAGGAGTCGAGAATCCTACATCTTGATCTGAAGGTAGCCAGGAGGGGACTTTCTTTAGCAGGAAGCTCTTTTCCTCCCTGGGCAGAGCTTAAGCATAGGACCTCAAAGCCCACCCCCTTTAGTGGGAAACTTCTTCCAGCAAGGCCACACCTACTTCAACAAGGCTACAACTCCTACTAGTGTCACTTGCCATGGGTCAAGCATATTCAAACCACCACAGCTACTTAATCTTTTTTTTTCTCTTTAAGATATATACTATGCAGGATCTACTACAACTCATTCGGATTAACCCCTCATCCAGTCTCTATAAATCATTGGTAAGATAGTTTTTATGATCTGCTTTGATTTGCTACTTTTATAAATGAGGAATTAATAAAAGTAAATATTTTCTTTTAACAGATTTCAGGATTTGATAAAGAAAATCAAAAAGGTAGGAGCCTTCATCTTTGTGGGAAATAGCAAGATCTTTATATGTGCTTACAAAAGCTTGAAGCTTGTGGTTATCAGGGAGAAGAATGGGAAATTTAACTAGAATGAAAATAATAAGCAACCATTTACATATTATCTTTATTAAAATGGGTTATTTCAGCCAGGCAGCGGTGGTGCACGCCTTTAATCCCAGCACTTGGGAGGCGGAGGCAGGTGGATTTCTGAGTTCGAGGCCAACCTGGTCTACAGAGTGAGTTCCAGGACAGCCAGGGCTACACAGAGAACCCATGTCTTGAAAAACCAAAAATAAAAAATAAAAGTTATTTCTCCCATATTTCTCCCTTTTTAATAAGTCTTGTATATTCAAGTAAGGACACTGTTTGTAGTAGTCAAGAGCCTAGCAAATGAAAATGCTATTTATAGAATACCTATTGTTTAGAACATTTATACAGTAACTCCCTCCCCTGAAAAATAGTAACAGAAGATGACTATCTTTATATATTAGATATGCCCCTCAAATGGAATTTATGAAGTGGTAAATGTATTAGCTTTTTTAAACTATCAGTGCTTTTTTATTAATTGAGTTTTTATAATTTCTTGATAAATTGCCTTACCCCTGGCTTTGATAATGGCCTTTCATATAGTATATTGTTACTACAGTTGCCAGACTGTTTTAGACTTGGCAATGAGCTTTGTGTCTTAAACATAAACTGGCAACTTAGCTGCCAGTTATAGTTCATTGTTTACTCTTTTTAAGTAATCTGTGACATGTTGCTGTGGTCCTTTTGTGATTGGATTTTTACCTTGCCATCCCGGCTAGGATGTTCCTAAGTTGGAACTTAATGAGCAAACATTTGCATGTCTAACTTTCAACTAGCCATTAGTCTTTGACTTAATTGCCAGGTAATGTTTGCCGTGGGTAAGTAAATTGGCTTACAAGATGTTCTAGGCGCCCTGCAACACAGATCATACCTATTGAATTTCATTATAGCAATAGACCCTACATTCCACAGTGAAACAGCTTCCAAAGGCTAAAGCTGGATCAGTTTGTACAGCAAAATTAAGTGTTGAGTAGTCTAAATATAAGTGAATTATTATTCAAAATCAAAAGATGGCTATTTTTTATTCCATTCTAAATAAATGAATTGATAAGATCCTACATTCTGAACTCTAAGGCAGTATGCTATTTAGTGTAACTATGGTTTTAATGGAAATGCCTATCTCTGCTGTCTCATGTGGTGGCCACTAAGGTCATGCTTGAAATGGGGCTCCTTACTCTGACTGAATAGTGAACTTGATTTTAGTTGAATTTAAATTCAGTTACCCACGTGGCTGTCATACTAGAAAGCACTGGTCTAAACTATGTGCTACTAATAGCTATTGCCAAAATATTGAGAAGGAAATTTAGAGCTTAAAGCAATATTTAGGAATAATCTACTTTAGTATAGATAGTTATATTATTCTTAAAAGAATATTGCCCATGTTTCCATAGTTTAAGTGCTTCTGGCTCAAAAAATGTTTGACTAGCACCTGCTACCTGCTTTCTGTGATAAAATTTCTGGAACACAGAGAAATAGAGTAGCAATTTTCCAAGTGCCAAAATTTGGGTAGAGCTCTTTGGCTAATCATTAATCTTTTGTTAATTATGGCAAAAATCAGTACAAAGAGAACTACAATTCAAATTTAAGAGATTAGGTGATCCCTGGATGGAATATAGGCTGCGGCCAGACAGTGTTACTGTAATGTTCTCACTTGGGCTTGGAGAGTGCTTAGCTTCTTAACTTTGAAAGTTAGTGGAGCCTAACAGTTGAATTGGACTGTATTGTGCTTGATAGTTATTTGTATAGTAGGACTTAGTAATAATTGTGAAATTGCAGTCAAGTCTATAGGTAGTAGATAGTAAGAGCCAACTTTCTCACTGTTAGAATGGGAATTTGGGCCATTGAGATGGGTCGGCCCATAAAGGTACCTGTTGCCAATCCTGACTACGTGAGTTCCTTCCCCAGGATCCACTTGGTGGAAGGAGAAAACTGACTCCTGTTATGATGGAGCATTTAGGTAGTTAGTGTGTGAGTTTTAGAAAAGGGAGTAATATGTTTGTAAGGGGGAGTTAAAGGAAGCTATAGTTGTGGGAGTAGAGTTTTAAGACTTTTAGGAGAACAGGATAAAAGATTGTACTTTGGCAGATGAAGCAGGAGTCCTTTTAACTTGTATAGATCATTTTTAAAGAACATATTTAAATCCTTATTGAAGGAGACTCAGTTCTTGCTTGATTTTTGCTATAAGAAGCAATAAGCGTGCATCATATATACTTTGTGCCCTCACTTAAAGGGTGTAAAGGACTAGATTAAAATATGGGGACGCTAACAAATTACTCTCCTTGATTCCCACATCAGCACTTGACGTTATCAGTGATTTAATCTTAATAGTGTTATGTGGAAAATGTGATCTCTCTTTTATGTTATTAATTTGCATTTATTTATGGGTTTTGTGTATTTAACATTTAAAAGATATTCATTTTTTTCTATTTAAATTTTCTTCCTGTGAACTTTGTCCATGTCTTTTCCTACTTTTTTGCTTTACTGATTTGTAAGAGTTCTTTGACATTACAATGAGACTTCTCTGTCTTTTTTGAGTTTATTTTTTGCCATATGTAAATTTATATATTTTTTGTGGTTATAGCCATCTCTATTTCTTTTAAGGTTTATATCATGCTTGGAAAGACGTTTCCTTGGTAATCAAATGATAATGCTATAAATCAAGACTCATAAACAACAAGAAATAACTGAATGATGCTCTTAAACAAAACTATGTTATGTTACGTTTTTAGGTTTTCTTATGAGTTTCTTAAAGGAGTTGGCAGAATATCATCAAGCTAAAGAGAGCTGTGATGTGGAAACTCAGACAAGCACCACATTTCCTAGCCAAGTGTCTCTGGGTAATTATAGCCTTCTTACTTCAATTCTGCTAGTTAGCTTATTTTTTTTGTGTTTGCCTGATTATTTTTCAAACAGGGCCTCACTACTTAGCCCTGGCTGGATTTGAATTCACTGTGTAGATGGAACTGGCCTCAGACTGTTGATTGTCTTTCGTCTCCTCCTCTGAATGCTGGTATTTACAGATGTGTACCATCTCACTTGGCCTTGTTTTGTTTTTGAAGAAAATTAATTGTCTTAGTCAGGGTTTCTATTCCTGCACAAACATCATGACCAAGAAGCAAATTGGGGAGGAAAGGGTTTATTTAGCTTACTTCCACACTGCTGTTGATCACCAGAGGAAGTCAGGACTGGAACTCAAGCAGGTCAGGAAGCAGGAGCTGATGCAGAGGCCATGGAGGGATGTTCCTTACTGGCTTGCTTCTCCTGGCTTGCTCAGCCTGCTCTCTTATAGAACCCAAGACTTTCAGCCCAGAGATGGCACCACCCACAAGGGGCCTACCCCCTTGATCACTAATTGAGAAAATGCCCCACAGCTGGATCTCATGGAGGCACTTCCCCAACTGAAGCTCCTTTTCAGCCTGTGTCAAGTTGGCACACAAAACCATCCAGTACAATTGACCCCTTGTCAACTTGACACACAAACACATCACTATTAAGCCTCAACCCTTATGTTCTTATTCATCCCCAAGATCTAAAGTCCCACAGTCTTTACATATTAAAAGTTGAATCAATTTAAAATGTCTAATATCTTTTAAAATTCAAAGTCTTTTAACTGTGAACTCCACTAAAATACTTTCTTCCTTCAAGAGGGAAAAATATCAGGGCACAGTCACAATCAAAAGCAAAACCAATGTCTGGGATCCAACTCACGATCTTCTGGGCTCCTCCAAGGGCTTTGGTCACTTCTCCAGCTCTGCCCTTTGTAGCACACATCTTGTCTTCTGGGCTCCAGATGCCTGTACTCCATTGCTGCTGCTGTCCTTGGTGGTCAATGCATGGTACTGGCATTCCCAAAACACTGCTGTAACTAGGCTTTACCAATAGCCTCTCATAGACTGTCTTCATAGTGCCAAGCCTCAACTCTTTTGCATGACACCTTTAGTCCTGTGCCATGAATTGCAAACTGAGGCTGCACCTTCACCAATGGCCTTCCATGGCCTCTCACTGTGCCAAGCCTCAGCTGCTCTCCATGACCCCTTCATGCTGTCAAAGCCAGTACCACCTGGGTGACTCTTACACATTACCAAGTCCTGCTGCAGCACAAGGTACAACCTTGGCTATCTCTGGAACATAGCCTCTTTGTGCTCTCAGAAAACACTTCCCAGAAGATGTTACCTCAATGATGCTGGTCTCTTTAATCACCGCTAATTTCTTAGCTTCAGCTAACCATCAGTAGTCCCAGTAATGCAAAGTTTTTGCTTAGTAGTTTTGGTATCTTATTAATCACAGCTGATTCTTCAGCCCCAGCTAACCAAAACCACAGAGTCTTGGCAATCAAAACAACATGGCCCTGATAAGAGTCTTTAATCTTCCCTCTGAATTTTCACAAGCCAGGCCTCCATCTCTGCACTGTTCTCAACATGATCTTCCAAGCTCCTACAGAATATCCCACAGAGTTCTTAACAACCAGTGGCTCTTCTAGCTCAAAGTTCCAAAATCCTTCCACAATCCTCCCCAAAACATGGTCAGGTTGTCACAGGAATACCCCACTATGCTGGTACCAATTTGTCTTAAGGTTTCTATTCCTGCACAAACATCATGACCAAGAAGCAAGTTGGGGAGGAAAGGGTTTATTCAGCTTACTTCCACATGGCTGTTGATCCCCAGGGAAGTCAGGACTGGAACTCAAGCAAGCCGGTAAGGAACATCTCTTCATGGCCTCTGCATCAGCTTCTACTTCCTGACCTGCTTGAGTTCCAGTCCTGACTTCCTCTGGTGATCAACAGCCATGTGGAAGTAAGCTGAATAAACTCTTTCCTCCCCAACTTGCTTCTTGGTCATGATGTTTGCGCAGGAATAGAAACCCTGACTAAGACAATTATCATGCTGTATGATTTTTTTTCCTTGATCTGGAAAAATGCTGCCTGTATGTAGATGACAAAGAAATTCATTTTTTCCTGGAATTGTGTTGCTGGAGGGACGAGGAATTGCTTTCCACACTCTCATAATTTATCTTTCTGAATTCCAGGGCTACACTGGATCCCAAGACCTAGGTTCTTCCTTACCTGTGCAGTTTACCTTCTCTTAAATAGGAAACTCATGGCTTCTCTGACTATATTTTTAGCCATTAAATTAGTATATGTTTGGTCACTGTTTTGTTGCTGTGAAGAAATGTATTTTAGTTGGGAGCTTGCTTGCAGTTTGAGAGGTTTAGTCCATTGCCATCACGATCAGGAGCATGGCAGCATACAGGCAGATATGGTGCTGGAGAAGTAGTTGAGAGTTCTACATTAAGATCCACAGGCAGTAGGAAAAGAGAGCTCCTGGGCCTGGCTTGGGTGTTTGAAACCACAAAGCCCATCCTCAGTGACATACTTCTTCCAGCAAGACCACACCTCCTAATCCTTTCAAATAGTGCTACTCCCTGGTTACTAAGCATTCAAATATACAAACCCATGGTAGGGGATGGGGTATTTTTATTCAAACCACCACAGTATGTTACAAACTGTTTGCAAAGAGTTAGAGAAGTCATTGTCCTATCATTTCATTATACAGTGGAAACTGAGGTCTTCAGCAGGGAGAACAACTTGGAAACCCCCATTTGGGTAGAGTCCAAGGCCTAGGGATTTTGCACTCTATACCTTTCTATAGTATCTTCCTACCTGTCTTGGCTATTTTTTATTGTCAACTGACACAAGGTAGAGTTGCCTTAGAAGATCCTCAATTGAATAATTGCCTCCATTGGATTGGGCTGTGGGGAATTGTTTTGTACAATGTGGGAGGGCCTGGCCCACTGTGGGCAGCACCATCCCTAGGTAGGGGTCCTGTTCTGTATATAAAATTTAGTATGAGCCAAGTCCTCTGTGATTCTGCTGGAGTTTCTGCCTGACTTCCTTTAGTAATAGACTGTGAGCTAGAGTATAAGCTGAAAATATAAACCCTTTTCTTCCCTGGTTGCTTTTGGTCATGGTACTGGTCACAGCAACAGAAAGCAAAGGAGACACTACCTTTTGGTTTTATGTCAAAAGAGATAGAAAGCAGGTATCTATACTGATGTGCTTAATCAGCTTTTTTTTTAAAGATTTATTTATTTATTATATGTAAACACAATGTGGCTGTTATTAGACACACCAGAAGAGGGCATCAGATCTCACTACAGATGGTTGTGAGCCACCATGTGGTTGCTGGGATTTGAACTCAGGACCTTCCGAGCGGTGGTGGCACACGCCTTTAATCCCAGCACTTGGGAGACAGAGGCAGGCGGATTTCTGAGTTTGAGGCCAGCCTGGTCTACAGTGAGTTCCAGGACAGCCAGGGCTACACAGAGAAACCCTGTCTCGGGGGAAAAAAAAAAAAAAGGATGGTGAACTCAGGACCTTCAGAAGAGCAGTCAGTGCTCTTCCCCGCTGAGCCAGCTCTCCAGCCCCCAGCCTGCTTATCAGCTTTTTGGCTCATCCTTAGTAGTGCCTTTAACTTAGAGGAAGATAAGGAATCCATCATTTATAAAGCTATATTCTTCAACTAGGTCCTTAAGTATAATTTTAATACCATTAGCAAAATATGTGTACATTGCGAATGAGAACTTTCCAGCAATACAAAGCTCATAGAAATTTTAAATTTCCTAGTGGCTACCTTTAAAACGATGGAAAGAAACAGGTGACATTCATTTTAATTATTTAACCTAAAGCATTCAAGATATTTAGCAAGTAGATAGTATAGAAATATTAGTGAGATATTTCACACCCATTTTTATGGCAATTCTTGGAGATCTAGTGTGTTATTTTCACTCAGAACACAATTATACTCAGATTGATCTTATTTCAAATACTCAGTGACACCATGTGTCAGACTGTGTGGTTAAAGCTCATTTGGAAAATAAGTAAAGTTGCTGGAAAAACATGGCCACAATTGTGCCTGCCACAAACACTCAATATTTTAATCTATTCCTGCCATCCCTTTCTTTCCATGTGTACCCTTTGGTGATTTTTCTTTTTGTGCATGCAATTGTACTTCATGTTCAGGTTTATTCTCTGCTTCATAGTTGGTTTGGCTCTCTGGTTGGTTTAAGGGCTAAGGGCCTCCTGGAAAGAGATCTGATATGAGAAAGTCAGCAAGCCTCAACTTTAGCCTGGTTGTGCTATAGTTGCTTAACCCTCTGGAAGTCACTCAAACTCTGTGGCCATTTGTTCCTTATCTGTAGAAGGCAAGAATTAAAACACATAGTTTTTATACTTTTAAAGTCCTTGTTTTGAATGTGTATCAAACTTAATTCAACTCCAAGCTTTCTGCACTTAAAAACTGAGAAGAGACTGATTTGTACTTGTCCCTCCTCCAATTTATTATCATTTCCAAACATGCAAAACAGTTTAAACAATGTTACAGTGACTATTTGTGTATATAGATGCTACTGTGGAATTTGCATTATACTTGTTCATCACTAATCTGTCTGCTTATCTCAGGTTTTAAATATATTTCAAAGTAGGTAGCAGACATCTCTATACTTTCCTTTTAGTATAGTCTGCTTTGGGCTTCTTGCATAGCTTACTGAGTTGATTTTATATTTCCTAATTGGCTGTGTTTTTTTTTTAATAGCCGAGAAGTTTCAGCTTATTGATGATCAATTTGCAGATGCTTTTCCTCACCGTTCCAAGCTAGAATCTTTAGAGACAAAATTAAACGAGTATAAGAAAGAAATACAACACCAGCTTCAGGTAGAAATGTGTCAGAAGGTAAGCTATAGTCTTTGCTGCTGTTGATGAGAGCCAGGCCCATTTATCTTCTACTAGCTTAACCTTGGCTATGTGGGGGCCATCTAGAGCCTTTTATTAAGGGATGGAGTGAATGAAGAGTGAATTTATACTGTTTTTAAGGAACTATTTTTAGTCTTTGTGCTCAATTCATAGCTCAAGTATTTTAGAGAAACTGAAATAACACAAGTCAAGGTGGAAGAGAGAAGAAAGTATGAAAAGGAGTTGGCTAATTTCCGGAGTGAATTTGAGAAAACATATCAAGCAAAAAGTGAAGCACTCATCTCTCAGGAAAAGACAACTCTTGAAAGAATTAAAAAGCATCGAGAGGTAATATGTGGGCATAATTTACTGGGTGTCTGTGTCCTGCTGCTGTTAGTAGCTTTGTGGAAGATCTAGAAAGGACAGCGGATGGAACAAGGCTCTCGAGGGGCAGGTAGGACTGCTATCAGGAGTACAGAGAAGGCTGAACTCTGACAAGCTCATGGAGACTTTGCTCAGGAGTGGTCAAAAAGAAAGAGCTGGGGTGAATTCCACACTGATTAAGAGACACTCAGCAAACAGGCTCAATCTTGACAGGCAAATTGGAAAGGGTTTTAGAGAGAGGCTTGGAGGTAAATAGTTTTTATGGATGAAGGGGAGTAGCTCTTTAAAGCAGAGAGGATGTTAAC
>JADRCD010033332.1:0-14241 GCA_019843815.1 Montemys delectorum
TTAGGTATCAGAGTAATTGTGGCTTCATAGAATGAATTGGGTAGTGTTCTTTCTGTTTCTACTTTGTGGAATAGTTTGTAGAGTATTGGTATTAAGTCTTCTTTGAAAGTCTGATAGAACTCTGCACTAAACCTATCTGGCCCTTGGCTTTTTTTGGTTGAGAGACAATGACTGCTTTTATTTCTTTTTTTTTTATTATTATTAAATATTTTCTTTTTTTACATGTAAATTTCTCCTTTCCCAGTTTCCCCTCCAAAAAACAAACTAACAAACAAAAATAAGAACAAACCCCTGTTGCCTCCCCTCTCCCCATGCTTGCCACCCCACCCTCTCCCACTTATTGGTCCTGGCATTCACCTACACTGGGGCACAAAACCTTCAGAGGACCAAGGTCCTCTCCTCCCATTGGTGATCAACTTTGCAATCCTCTACTATACACATGCTACCAGAACAATCAGTCCCACCATGTATAGTCCTTGGTTTGTGGTTGAGTCCTTAGGAGCTCTGAAGGTACTAGTTAGTTCATATTGTTGTTTGTCCTAAGGGGCTTCAAACCCTTCAGCTCCTTGGGTCCTTTCTCTAACTTCTTCATTGGGGACCGTGTACTCAGTTCAATGGATGGCTGCTTTTATTTCTTTAGGCTTATCCTGATTTACCTTCAGTACCTGGTATCTGTCTAGAAAATTGTCTATTTCATCCAGATTTTCCAGTTTTGTTGAGTATAGGCTTTTGTATTAGGATATGATGATTTTTTTTATTTCTACTGTTTCTGTTGTTATGTCTCCCTTTTCATTTCTGACTTTGTTAATTTGTATACTCTTTCTGTGTCCTCTGGTTAGTCAGACTAAGGATTTTTCTATCTTGTTGATTTTCTCAAAGAACCTGCTCCTGGTTTGGTTGATTCTTTGAATAGTTCTTTTTGTTTCTACTTGGTATATTTCTGCCCTGAGTTTGATTATTTACAACCATCTTCTCTTTTTGGGCATATTTACTTCTTTTTGTTCTAGAGCTTTCAGATGTACTGTCAATCTGCTAGTATCTGCTCTCTCAAATTTCTTATTGGAGGCACTCAGAGCTATTAGTTTTCCTCTTAGCATTGTTTCCCTGTGTCCTGTCAGTTTCGGTATATTGTGGCTTCATTTTCATTACATTACAAAAAGTCTTTAATTCCTTTCTTTATTTCTTCCTTGACCAAGTTATCATTGAGTAGAGTGTTGTTAAGCTTCCATATGTATGTGGACTTTCTATTGTTTTTATTGTTCAGTATTGAAGAACAGTCTTAGTCCTTGGTGATCTGATAGTATACATGGGATTATTTCAATTTTTTTTTGTATCTGTTGTGGCTTGTTTTATCAGCAATTATATGATAAATTTTGGAGAAGGTATCATTAGGTGCTGAGAAGAAGGTATATTCTTTTGTTTTAAGATAAAATGTTTGATAAGTATCTGCTAAATACATTTGTTTCATAACTTCTGTTAGTTTCACTGTGTCTGTTTATTTTCTGTTTCCATGATATGTCCATTGATGAGGGTGGGATTTTGAAGTCTCCCTCTATTATTGTATGAGGTACAATATGTTTTTATGAGCTTTAGTAAAGTTTCTTTGATGAGTCTAGGTGCCCTTATATTTGGAGCATATAAGTTCACAATTCAGAGTTCACCTTGGTAGAATTTTTTTCCTTTGAGGAATATGAAGTGTCCTTCCTTATCTTTTTTGATAACTTTAGGTAGAAAGCTAGCTTTATTCTATATTAGAATGGCTCTTCCAGCTTCTTTTTGTGGCTATTTGCTTAGAAAATTGTTTTCCAGCCCTTTACTCCAATGTACTTTTTCCCTTTGTCACTGAGGTGGGTTTCCTGTTTGCTGCCAAATATTGGGCCCTGTTCACATATCCAGTCTGCTAGTCTATGTGTCTTTATTGGAGAATTGAGTCCTTTGATATTATGAGATATTAAGGAAAAGGGATTGTTGTTTCATGTTACTTTTGTTGTTAGAGGTGGAATTATGTTTATGTGGCTATCTTCATTTTGATTTGTTAAATGAAGATTATTTTCTTCCTTTGTCTAGGGTGTAGTTTCCCTCCTTGTGTTGGAGTTTTCCATTTATTGTCTTTGAAGGGCGAGATTTATGGAAAGATATTGTATATATTTAATTTTGTCATGGAATATTGTTGTTTCTCCATTTATGGTAATTGAGAGTTTTGCTGTGTATAGTTTTCCTATGCAGTGATTTATATCCTCTTAGAGTCTATATGATTTCTGCCCAGGATCTTTCAGCTATTATAGTCTCTGGTGAGAAGTCTGGTACAATTCTGATAAGTCTGCCTTTATATGTTACTTGACCACTTTCTTGTATTGCTTTTAATATTCTTTCTTTCTTTAATGCATTTGGTGTTTTGATTATTATTTGATTTGAGGAATTTCTTTTCTGGTCCAGTCTATTTGAATTCTGTTGGCTTCTTGCATGGTCATGGGTATCTCTTTCTTTAGGTTTGGTAAGTTTTCTTCTTTATTTTTTTTTTTTGAAGATATTTACTGGCTGTTTACATTGGAAGTCTTAGAACTCTTCTATACCTATTGTCCTTAGGTTTTGTCTTCCTGTTGTGTCCTAGATTTCCTGGATATTTTGGCTTGGGACCTGTTTGCATTTTGTGTTTTCTTTGACTGTTATGTCAATGTTGTCTATGTTATCTTCTGTACCTGACATTCTCTCTTCTATTTCTTATATTCTCTATGTGATGCTTGCTATGACTCCTGATAGCTTTCTTAGGTTTTCTATCTCCAGAGTTGTCTCTCTTTGTGATTTCTTAACTGTTTATACTTCCATTTTTAAATCCTGGATTGTTTTGTTCAATTCCTTCACCTGCTTGGTAGTGTTTTCCTGTAAGTCTTTAAGGAATGTTTGTGTTTCCTCTTTGAGGGCTACTACGTATGTACTTGTGTTCTCCTGTATTTCTTTAAGAGAGTTATTTATTTCCTTCTTAAAGTCCTCTATCAGCATGAGATGTGATTTTCTTTTTTCTTTTTTCTTTTTGAAAACATTTTTATTAGTTATTTACTTTCTTTACATTTCAAATGTTATCCCCTTTCCAGGTTTCCCCTCCAGAAAACACCCTATCCCCTCCCCCTCCCCCTGTTCACCAACCTACCCATTCCTGACCCCTGGCTCTTGGATTCCCCTACACTGGAGCATGGAGCCTTCACAGGACCAAGGGCCTCTTCTCCCATTGAAGACCAACAAGGCCATTCTCTGCTACATATGTGGCTGGAGCCATGGGTCCCTCCATGTGTACTCTTTGGTTGGTGGTTTAGTACCTGTGAGCTCTGAGGTACTGGTTGGTTCTTATTGTTGCTTCTCCTATGTGGCTGCAAACACTTTTAGCTCCTTGTATCCTTTCTCTAGATCCTCCATTGGGGACCCTGTGCTCAGTCCAATGGTTGGCTGAGAGCATCCACCTCTGTATTTTTCAGGCACTGGTAGAGAGCCTCTAAGGAGACAACTATAAAAAGACTTCTATCAGCAAGCACTTGCTGGCATCCACAGTAGTGTCTGGGTTTGATGACTGTATATGGGATGGATCTCCAGTTGGGTCAGTCTCTGGGTGGCCTTTTCTTCAGTCTCTGCTCCACACTTTGTTTCTGTAACTCCTCCCATGGGTATTTTGTTCCCCCTTCTAAGATGGACCAAAGCTTCCACACTTTGGTCTTCCTTCTTCCTGAGTTTCTTGTGGTTTGTGTATTGTATTCCAAGATTCTGGGCTAATATCCACTTATCAGAGAGTACATACCATGTATGTTCTTTTGTAACTGTGTTACCTCACTCACGATGATATTTTCTAGTTCCATCCATTTCCCTAAAAATTTCATAAATTCATTGTTTTTAATAGCTGAGTATTACTCCATTGTGTAAATGTACCATATTTTCTATATGCATTCCTCTGTTAAAGGACATCTGGGTTCTTTCTAGCTCCTGGCTGTTATAAATAAGGCTGCTATGAACACAGTAAAGCATGTGTCCTTGTTATACGTTGGAACATCTTCTGGGTATAAGCCCAGGAGTGGTATTGCTGGGTCCTCAGGTAATACTATGTCCAATTTTCTGAGGAACCACCAAACTTCTTTCCAGAGGGGTTGTACCAGCTTGCATTCCTACAAGCAATGGAGGAATCTTCCTCTTTCTCCACAACCTTGCCAGTATCTGCTGTCACCTGAGTTTTTGATCTTAGCCATTTTGATTGTTATAAGGTGGAATCTCAGGGGTGTTTTGATTTGCATTTCCCTGATGACTAGGGATGTTGAACATTTCTTTAGGTGCTTCTCGGCCACTTAATATTCCTCAATTGAGAATTCTTTGTTTATCATTGTAAACCATTTTTCAATAGGGTTATTTGGTTCTCTGGGTCTAACTTCTTGAGTTCTTTGTATATGTTAGATATTAGCCCTCTAGTGGATGTAGGATTGGTAAAGATCTTTTCCCAATCTGTTGGTTGTCTTTTTGTCTTATTGACAGTATCCTTTGCCTTACAGAATCTTTGCAATTTTCTTAAATTAAAGACATCCAGTTACAATGGAGCTCAAGAATGAATAATAAAGAGGGAGAACCCTACTTAGAGGGATGAAGGAAGCTGAAGGAGGACTGAAAGATTTTGTAAATCATTCCAGGTACTCTCTCTCTCTCTCTCTCTCTCTCTCTCTCTCTATATATATATATATATATATATATATATATATATATATATATATATGACAAAGAGGCAGATGAGCTGCTAGTATTTTTTCCTAGCACTTTAAAAATTAAACAATGAGCAATAAGTAATGGAAATTGTTCATTTTATCTTGATTTAGTATGATTTTACTGGAAGTTAATATATTGTGGTATACTATTTTACTCATATTTTCTCATGCCTGATTATTCACAATTTACTGAAAGTAGAAACATTTAAGATATATATATTCCATTTGTTCTTAGAAATTTAGTATCTGTTTCAAAATGGTTGATATTATAAACCCAATTTAATATTTCATCATTCAGTAGAATAAGTTCAGGATCAGCTATGGAAAAGTATTCCCTCAATTTATAGGAACTCTATCACAAAAATTTATCAGAATCTTCTAAGTCTATAATTTAAGTGTGAGAGAAACTTTTCAAACATATGTGTAGGTTGACTTCTTCTGATAATGATAATACTTACAGTAATGAAAATCTCATGGCAACAATAGTTCATGAAAGCTGTGGAAAGTAACAGAGGATAGAAAATCAGTGTGGAAAATAACAGAGGATAGAAAATCAGATCAGATTTTGTTTCTAAGTTGCTGCTCACTGGGTGGTATGGCTAAGCCACTTAAACTTTCAGAGCCTGGGATTTCTCTTCCATAATAATAGGCATAATAATAGACTCATAAGATTGAAATGAAAGTCAAACTGTGAAGTAAAAATCATTGTTGTGAAACATTGTATTTAGCTATTATCAAACATTAATTACTACTAATTATTACTAAATCTTTACTAATATATTCAAGTATTAAACTAAATTCTTTTAAAATAATATATTATATTTTACTTCATAATTTGTATTTACTTTATTTTTTTATTTTATTTTGAATAGAAACTACACATGACCTAGTCTAACTACAATTAAATTCCTCTAGAATATAGCTTAAGGAAAACGTTAACTTATGTAATGTAAAAAGCAAAACCTTGACACATAAACATTAGAAAATTGTATAAGAAAATCAGAAATTAATCTCATAAATATCAGTGAAAAATTTTAATCTAATTGAAAGTAGATTTGATTTACATATTAAAATTTAAAAAGACACTATGACCAAATGGGACTTACTTCAGAAATGCAAAGGTGACTTATTTAATATTGGAAAGTTTTATACCTTCTGTTTAAATAAATCTAAGAAAACTTTCCAGAGTTATTGAGAAAAAACTTTGCAAAATTTAACAGTATACTGAAAAATTATATAATAAAACTGTGTATGCCTGTTTATTTAATTAGATATGTGTGTTGGGAATAACTGTGCATTTTGTACAAGAGGATAAACAAAATAATGTTTCTTTTTACAGTTACTACAATTTCCTGCAGGAAAAATGATTGTAAGCAGGTGTATTTGCTATACATATCTTGAAAACTAAATTAAGTAGACCAAAGTTTTAACAAAATTCAAGTATTATGATTTTTCATTGCCTAACGTTAGCATGCAAAAATATTAGAAACATGCACACACAGTGAAGTGGGAGAGATTTAGCATTTTTTTAAAAAAATGATTTAAATTTTTCCTTAAAAAAATTCAAAACTTATGTAACATTACAAATTCCTGACATGCTTGAAAGAAATTTGAACAAGTGAAAAGGCATTTATTTTTCTTACATAGGATAACTCAAATTCATTAAGATGTAACTTTTCCTTAAATTAATATGTTTGCATATGTGAATAACATTTCAGTGGATTACCAAACAAATAATATATAATAGTGATCCCATGATATCATTGTAGTGATGAAAATTCCAAGTAGTTAGAGATGTCATATGGCAGAACATAATCCACATATCTGTGATGATATTGTTATAAGTGCATCTATTGTACTGTGTGTACTATAAAAAATATACTGCATTATAAATCATATGCTTTGTATAGACAATTAAACACAGTACACAATAATCATGATAACAAATAACTCTTAGTGATTTACACTTTTATTATACTTATATTTTATTATTTTATTCTTATTTTAGAATTATTTTTTCCAACCACAGTGTCCCCATCCCTTCTCTCTGCCCAATTCCCTCCTTTGACCTCCTTTGACTCCTCTCTGCCTTACACCCCTTCTTCTGTTTCTCTCGACTTTCAGCTCCACCTTCCCTTTATTGCACAATCACATGCTCTAGTCTTTATTTTACAAAGTAATGTGGGAAGAAGGTTTACAGGAAATCACATGAGTGCTGACTCATTCATTGATCCCAACCCCTCACAGTAGAGTGGAATTAGCATCAAATTACAAATAGCCACAGAGCTATCTACAACATCTGGCCACTTTGGTGAAGTTGTTTATCAACTGGAGAAGTTCTCTGTAGAATTTTTGAGGTTGCTTATGTATACTATCATATCATCTGCAAATACTTTTATTTCTTCTTTACCAATTTATATCCTCTTGATCTGTTTTTGTTGTCTTATTGTTCTAGCTAACACTTCAAGTACTGTATTGAATAGATATGGGGAGAGTAGGAATCCTTATCTTGTTCCCAATTTCAGTGGGATTGCTTCAAGTATGTATCCACTTAATTTGATATTGGCTGTTTGTTTGAAGTAAATTGCTTTTACTATGTTTAGGTATGGGCCTTGCATTCCTGATGTCTCCAATACTTTTCACATGAAGGGAATGTTGTATTTTGCCAAATGCTTTTTCTGCTCCTAAGGAGATGATCATGTGATTTTTTTCTTTGAGTTTGTTTATATGGTAAATTACTTTCGTGGATTTTCATATATTAAACCAACTTTACATCCCTGGGATGAAGCCTAATTGACTGTGGTGAATGATGGTTTGATGTGTTTTTGGATTTGGTTTGCAAGAACTTTATTGCGTACTTTTGCATCAATATTCATAATTGAAATTGGTGTGAAGTTCTCTTTTTGGTAGGGTCCTTGTGTGGTTTCAGTATCAGAGTAATTGTGGCTTCATAGAACGAGTTAGGTGGTGTTTCTTCTATTTCTATTTTATGTAATACTTTGAGGAAAATTGGTATCAGGTCTTCTTTGAAAGTCTGGTAGAATTCTGCACTAAATCCATCTGGCCCTGGTCTTTTGTTTGTTTGTTTGTTTGGGGGCTTTTAATGACTTCTTCTATTGCTTTGTACAATATGGGCCTGTTTAGATAGTTTACCTGCTCTTGATTTAACTTTGGTATGTGGCATTTGTCTAGAAAACCATCCATTTCATCTAGATTTTCCAGTTTTGTCGAGTATAGACTTTTACAGTAGTGTATGATGATTTTTTTTAATTTCCTCCATTTTTGTTGTTAGATCTATCAGAATTATACCAGAT
This sequence comes from Montemys delectorum, assembly GCA_019843815.1. Lineage (NCBI taxonomy): Eukaryota > Metazoa > Chordata > Mammalia > Rodentia > Muridae > Montemys > Montemys delectorum. The sequence goes on from JADRCD010033332.1 coordinate 8,048, forward strand.
TTCTCAACAAAGACTATGAAAACCAGAAGAGCCTGGTCAGAGTTCATACAGACTCTAAGAGAACACAAATGCCAGCCCAGGCTACTATACCCAAAAAAACTCTCAGTCAACATAGATGGAGAAACCAAAGTATTTCAGGACAAAGACAAATTCAAACACTATCTATCTACCAATCCATCCCTACAGAGGATCCTGGAAGGAAAATTCCAAGGCAAGGAAGGTACTTGCACCAAATTAAGGACAAAATATTAAGCATCTCACAACAAAGCAAAAAGGAGAGAACCATAAGCATATAAAGCTACCTACAAAAACAAACATGTCAGGAACCAACAGTCATCTCTCTTTAATGTCTCTCAATATTGAGGACTCAATTTACCTCTAACAAGACATAAGCTAACAGATTGGATATTCAAACAAGATACACATTTTGCTGCACAGAGAAACGCACCGCAATAACAAAGACATACACTATCTCAGTGTTCATAACAAAGACATACATTATCTCAGAGTAAAAGGATGGAAAAAGTTCTTCCAAGCAAATAGTCCCAGGAAACAAGCAGGAGTTACCATCCTAATATTCAGTATAATAGACTTTCAACCAAAAGTTATCAAGCATGATGAAGAAGGACACTTATATTCATCAAGGGGAAAATCCATCAAGAAAAAGTCTCAATTCTGAACATCTATGTGACAAATGCAAGAGCACTCACATTAATAAAAGAAACTTTGCTAAAGTTCAAAACACACATTGAACTCCACACAATAATAGTGGGAGATTTCAACACCCCACTCTCACCAATGGACAGGTCATTGGAACAGAAACTAAACAGAGGCACAGGGAAACTAAGAGAGATTTTTAACCAAATGGATTTAACAGATATCTACAGAACATTTCACCCCAAAACAAAAGAATACACCTTCTTTTCAGCACCTCATGGTATCTTCTCCAAAATCGACCGTATAATTGGTGAGAAAACAGCCCTCAACTAATACAAGAAGATTAAAATCATACCATACATCTTATCAGATCACCATGTCCTAAGGCTGGTTCTTCAAGAGCAGCAAAAGCTACAGAAATACCACATGCACATGGAAACTGAACAGTTCTCTACTCAATGACAACTTGGTCAAGGAAGAAATAAAGAAATTAAAGACTTCCTGAAATCTAATGAAAGTATTGATACAACAAACCCAAACTTATGGGACACAATGAAAGCAGTGCTAAGAGGAAAGTTCATAGGATTAAGTGCCCTGGTAAAGAAACTGGAGAGATCTTACACTTAACAACACACCTGAGAGCTCTAGCACAAAAAGAATTAAACTCACCCAAGAGGAGTAGAATGCAGGAAGTAGTCAAACTCAGGTCCAAAATCAACGAAATAGAAACAAAGAAAGCAATACAAAGAATCAGCAAGACACAAAGCTGGTACTTTGAGAGAATCAACAAAATAAATAAACCCCTAGCCAAACTAACTAAAGGGCCCAGAGGCAGTATCCAAATTAACAAAATCAGAAAGGGAAAGGGATACATAACAACAGAAATGGAGTTTTATTCTTTAAGTGAGTAGCTGGGTATTAGTGGGAAAAGTCATGTGGACTCAAGTGAGGAAATCTTGAAACAAGGAAACCACTTGAAGGCTCTAAGGTCCCCTGCTATGAGGAATGTAAGCTACTCTAGGCAGAGATCTTTTGTGTGTGTGTGTGTGCAAAAGTATTTAGTACTGCTTTATTTAAAATTATAAAGAAATGGAAATATTCTAAATGTCCAAAAATAGGAGACAGGACACATTAATTATGGTCTGTCTGCCCTATGGAGTGTTTGCTATGCAGCTGTTGACTAAGATAAGGTAGAGCTCAGTAAGGAAAGACATCTATAGTGTTCAGGCATATGTGTAGGATCCCCTTTAATTTCTTATAAACTCTCTGCCCTACCCTGTATATGTGTGAGTGTGTATGTATGGGTGTGTGTATGTATGTGTACGCATATTCACATATGTGTATGTGAATAATAATTCTAGGCAGAGATCTTAACTAGTAAAAACTACCTGCTTCCTATAGGCAGATATTAGTGAAAGCTTGAATTTAATTTTTAAAAATGGTATAAAGATATATTACTCTATTAAGTCTTACAGGATAGCCAAATTATGTCTAAAGTAGGCTCCATGGGAATTTTGGCATATTATCCTGCTTGGCAAAATAGAAAAAGCCTAAGAATATGTATATACACTATTTTAGTTTATTTCATTTGTTTTAGATTGTTTAAATTTTCAAAATGGGTGTGATTTTTAGTTTTGTAGTTATATTTTTCCTCTGGGAGAGAGGTCAAAATAAAGGTTTTTCTGGTTACTGGCTCAAGGATAAGCTGATTTGGGAGAAATGTTTTGTCTTTGCATTTTTAGAAAAGGGGATTAGTGTCTATACACTTTCCATAAAAATATTGATCAGATATGAGGAAGGGTGACCACCTGAAAAACTAAATTCCAGAGAATCAAACAAAAAAATTATCTTGATGATATGAAAATTTTGTTTTGAGATTTCTATGTTACAGAATATACAGCTTTGATGAGATCCATCATCAGATATGCTAAACTGATCTGCTTGATCTCCTGATATCTTGGACTTTCAGCCAGACCCAGATAGGACACAGACATCAGAGACTAATATAATAACTGGTGTGGCCTTCTTAAGGCCAACCAACTCCTCCATTTTCTCTACCCTCACCCCCTTCAAAACTATCTCACCCATATTCAATTTGAAGAAGTTACAAAGTTTTCGTTCCAGTTCCCTGGGTTTTGGGGCTAGAGGTGGTTACTCTAAGGTTGCCTTTCCAGGGAATTTAGAAACAGTCATAATTGGAACAGGGAGGACATAGCTAGAATTGATTGTATAGCCATAATCTCATTTGATAGAAACCTTTATAATTGTTATTAAGTTGAAGTCATAATTGCCTATTTTGGTACAAAACTTATTTTGATGCAAAATCAAGGTTTTCATTGGTATAAATTTCATCTATTGATACAAAAGTTTTAAAAGTACAAGGCTTGGATCCAATTCTTCTATAACTTTTATTATAAACTGATTTGAGATGATTAAGCCTATGAGTTAAGGGACAAATAGCAAATTCATGGCTCTGAGTTTATGTTTAGGGTATTTTCAGATATATTAATTAGAAATTGCTGAGGATAGTTAATGGATAACAGTCCAGATTACTTTACATAGATACTTGGTTTTCAAAAACATTATTAACCCACAGAATGTGACTTCTAATGTTATTTATTCACTTGTTGTTGAGACAAATCTGCTCCTAACAGCTTCCCATTCATGAATTCAAAGAAGCAGCTGAGTATCTATACTTCCAGTTGAGGTTGTACATTGTGGCTACATGGCCATTAGGCAGAAATTGCCTATCTCTCCTGTGAAACTGTACTGTTCTTGAAAGGACACAATTTACAGGTCAGGACAGCTTAGTTCTGCCAAGACAGAATAAGCTAGCATTTAATAATTCCTATGTTTCAAGGTCTGTCAGAATATCCTGGGCTAGAAGTCTGAAGACTCATGCTCCAACTTCCTGACTTACTGGGGCTGTATACGTAGGCAGCTGTTTCTACAATTTGTCTCAGTTCTGGAATCTCAGTTCTGGCTTCCTATATCTTCAGATGATGTTGGTCATTCTCAGATTTCTGATGTGGTTGAAAGACTACTTATAATCTCATATCCAACCCAGATTATTTAACATTGAAAGAACAGATTTGAGAGGGTAGTTTTCAGATGGCATACAATTTAAAACTAGTCAGGTGTAGAATTGTAAGTCTTTTAAGTTAGGATAGATGACAGTGTTCTATTTTATTGACAAAAATGATGGACTGGATGTTTGGTGTATCTTGTACTTTATAAATTACAAAATGGTAATAGTTGTGTTCAATTTATATCTGATATAAAAAAAGTCTTTTAAGTGGACATAAAGGAGGAAGGGTTGTGGATGGCCCTGGTATTGTTTGTATTTTGATGTTATTTCTTCTTTCCCAGTAGGGGCTGTCTGGAACAAGGAATGAGTCACAAGTCACAAACTCAGGTGACTTCTTGTGAACTACTCCTTAATGAATAAAGGAGCCAGTCACTGGGTGAGTAGGTGGGACTTCTGAGTTGGAGAGAAGAAAAGGGGAAGCAGGAGAGATAGAGGGGCTTTTTGGATGGGTATAGTGAAAGGAAAAGATGTAGCTACTAGTGTCTCCCTGTTTCAATGGCGGATCTGCCATGATTCGCCACAGGAGGATTTACATTTAATATGGCTTACAAGAATAGGATTTTAGTAGTGGTGCTCAGTGATTGAGTTGCCAATGATTTTGAAGAGAGAGAGAGAGAGAGAGAGAGAGAGAGAGAGAGAGAGAGAGAGACTTGGGACCACAAGGAGTAGGGAGGTCTGGTGGGGTGGGAGTAGGGTTGGGGGCATCCTCATGGAGGCATGTGTGTGGGAGTGAGGAGGTATGGCATATGGAACAGTAAGAGAGTGGACCAGGAGGGGAAAAATTCTAGACTATAAAAAAAGTTTAAGGAATAAATTGAAAAAAATCTTTTCAAAGTAAAGCACTCAAGAAACTTGATCTATGATGCTTCTGAAAGCTTTCAAAGTCAGCATATCCTTAATTGTAAATGTTTCTCCTGTAAGATTAAACACACTCAGAGAGGGGGGAATGGAGGGACAGAGGTAGGGGGAAAGAGAGGGAGGAGGATAGGGGAGGGAGCGAAAGAGAGGTGGGAGGCATTCATCCAGGAATTTTATGTAGCAAATAGAAATGAAAGAAGATCATATTAGAAAATAAGTATAATTTTTAGTTGTAGGTAAGATAATCATATATCTGAAAGCATGGGACATATAAAACTGAAATCTGTAAGATATGATTTAAAAAAGTTACAGAAGTAGGAAAATACTTTATTTCATAAGTTTGAACACATAACCTTGTTAAGATGGCACTATTTCTTTAACTGTTCTACAGACAATGAAATTCATATCAAGACCTGGACTTTGACAAACTGGATATAAGTTTCAGATCAAAATGAAAAACACCTCTAATACATTTAGTAGTCTTGAAAGGAGAATGAAGCTTGAAGTCTCATCTCCTCTCAATTTCAAAATTTAGTCCAAATTGAAATTAAAGAAATAAAGCTATATATTTTATGGTTAATTGACTTTGAGTGACAATACCAAAATAATTCAATGGGAGTATGACCATCATTTCAATAAATGATACTACAAAAACTAAACTACTAAATGTAAAAAAAAAAAATTAAGTTGAATTACTTCTCTATAAGCACAAACAAAAGTCAGTTTAAATAAGGTCAGGTTGATATGAAAGCTTAAACTATAATACACAGAAAAGCACCATGAACATATAGTTATAGAACAAGAAATATAAATAAAGTTCTAATTTACATGATCCTAGGTTAGACAATGATTTCTCAAGTATAAAAAATGTACTTGCATGAAGGATAAATATACAACCTTGACTTCACTAAAATTAAGTAGTTTTGTACATCAAAAATCACTATAAATAATGTGAGGAAATATTATAGAATTGGACAAATATTTTGTGCATTATGTGTATGATAATGGTCTAATTGCACACAAAATATAAAAAGTCCTTATAACAGCATATATCATAGTAATTATCTTACGGTAGGAATTTATCTACAAAGAGGAAATGGCAAATACATACACGATAATATGTTACTATCTGCATGTAGGAAAGGAAACCAAAATTATGATATATGACTCTGCATCTATTAAGACAAATATAAAAAACAAAGACCAAATAGTCATGATCTCTGTAGTCTATAATCCTAGTTCCTTGGGAGATCATTGCAAGTCAGAGATCTTGAGTTCAGCTGAGGGATGTAAAGAGAGCCCTTCGCAAAATAAAACAAAGACAAAATACAAATGATGAAAGATTTTGCCAAGATTGTGACGCAATTAGAAAATCCATTCCTCACTAGTAATAATGTAAATAGTACAGCCTTTTTGGCAGCCAAAATAGAGAAAGTTGCATTAATTTACTGGAAGCATTCAGAAAAAATAAATGTGGAGTCCACCCAAATGAGCATAAAGTGATTAATATAAAAACAGCATAGCCATAATGTAGAATATTATTAAATCATAAAAAAGAATTAGGTAGTGACAAATGCTATGATATAAGAAA
>JADRCD010033361.1:0-15318 GCA_019843815.1 Montemys delectorum
AAATCAGGAAAGTTTTTCAAAGCAACTCAGGGTTATAATTTGGCTAGAGAGATGACTCAACAGTTAAGAGTACTTGATAATCTTGCAGTTCAGTTCCCAGTATCCACAACTAGCTCACAGCCATCTGTAACTCCAGTTTTAGGGAATCTAACATCCTTGTCTGCTCTCTATGAGTACCAGTTACACAGCATGCACATACATACATTCGCAAGCTAACACTCATTCACAGAAAAGAAAAATAAATATTTTTTAAGAAGAGTTGTAATTAAGTCAGGAAGAGTCTCAGAATGGAAGTGTCTTAGGTATAACAAAGAATGTCACCATATCAAAAAGGGTCTCAAATGTATTGGGAGTAACCTTAAAGATGCCCAACAAAATGTAACAAAAAAACCAAAGTATAACAAAATATTAGAAAATGATGTATTCTGGGGAATGTCTTAAAGGCATCAAGAATCTCATCCAACAAGTCTGAAAGTTTCTCTGAGTGATTAAGATAAGCTCTAAACAAGTTAATGTGCATCTCTAACTGGGAGAAAGAGGCCCGGATACCTTCAAAAGAGTATCAGGTATGCCAGGGGAAGCTTTCATATAAATTGGGAAGGCTCTCAAGTAACTCAGAAGAGATGTCTAACATGTCATGAACAGTTTCACCCAAAGAAGGAGAACTTGGGAAAATGTCAGGAATGGGCCACACCCACAGAGTCAAGAAAGTTCTCAGATCTGACAGTAAATCTGAAGGGTCTCAAAATGCAGCTAGAATGTCAAACATGCCTGACCTTGTCTTGAATAATGGGAAAGGGTACAAATGTATCACAAATGGGTTTATAAATGTCAGGGACCATGACACAATCATTAGGCTGAGCAGAAATACTAAAATAGGAAGAATCTCAAACACACAAGAGGAATCTATTATATGCCAAAAAGACTGTCAACAATGTTGGAATGGTGTCATATAGTCACAGAGGGTGTCAGACAAACTACATAGTATCTCAGAGTCATCAGAAACAGGCCTAAGCAGTCAGGAAAGGTCTCCAACATGTTGGCAAGTTCTCTAAGCATCACAGAGACTCTGGGTATGATAAGAAACAAGTCAGGAAAAGTCATCTGTACAAATCTCGGATATGTAGAAAACGGCTTACTATAGGAAGAGTCTTAGATCTATCCAAAAGGGTTTCAGACTCACAGGAAGAGATTAATTACACCAGTCACTATTTCTAACACCCTAAGGAGTGTCCCTGCCATGTGAGAAAGACATTTAACCAGTCAGAAATAGTGTGCACTAGGCAAGGGATGATTTCAAACACAAAAGGAATGCTCTAAAACTGATGAGAAGTTCTCATTGTCTCATGATGGGCCTCAAGTTATTAGGGAGAGTCTCAGCAAGTCAAGAAAGCTTCAAATATTTTATGCAGAAGTCATAACACACAGCTTCAGTAGTCAATAAGATTTGCTAATATATTAGGAAGAGTCTTAGTTAGCTACACCAGGAAATTCATCCACTAAATCAACCAGGGTTTCAAACAACTTAGGCCCTCAAAGATGTTGAAAAGTTTCTTAGGAAAATTGTCACATGAGCTATTATAAACAAGTCTCAAACAGGTCGGGTCGAATCTAAAATATCAGGCATGGATTCAAGACATGTCATAAATCTTTTTCAAAACAAATTAGGAGGTGTTTGAAGAGTCTCAAACAGATGGGCACAGCTACAACACATCAGGGATGATCTTATATATGTCAGGAGAGTTAACCAAGAATTTCAAAAAAAGACTGTCAGTAGTTAGACTTTCATTGTTGTAACTAAATATCTAAGAGGAACCACTTGAAGGGAGAAAGCTTACCTTGGCTCGCAGTTTTAGTGGTTTCTGTTTATAGTCCATGGTTCCATTAATTCTGGGCCTGTGGTTTAGGTAGAATGTCATTGTGGTAGAAGCATGTACAGACAGGAAGCAGAACAGGATTTAGCCCCCCAAAATACCAACCTCCCCCCCAGTTTCTACTTTCTTCAAGCCTCACCTCTTAACGTTACCAAGCCATCCTAAACAGTAGCACCGGCTGGGAACCCACTCTGCCATACATAAGTCTTTTGGAGGGACATTTCATTATCCAAACCACAACAGATATCTAATCAGAATGAGTTTCCGAGTTGTCAAGAAAAATTTTACATATATCTATAAGGATCTCAAACAGATAGGAAGATGCTCAGATATATTGAGAATCACCTCAACCATGTTCAGAAGATCTCAGTATCCCTGGATTGAATCTGGACTATATACGGAAGGGTATTCAACATGTCTGGAAGGGTTGGTGCTACACAAGTCAAGAAGAGTCACAAATAGGTCTGGAAGAATCTCAAGGAAGTGGGAAGGCCAAATAAGTCAGGAACTATCTCAACTGAGTTGGGAACTGTCTTGAAAAGGTCAGGAAAAGGCTCTCCCATGAAAGACTTGAGGCAAGTTAGGAATGGTCACTGGTAAAGGAGGGAGAGTTGCATGTTCACTAGGAAGCTGACATAATTCACCAGCATCGAAACAAACCTGAAGTCTTCAAGTACATTGGTAAGCTGAGACAAAGGCAGTTCATTCTCTATAACAGGGCTCTAGAAATTAGGATGTCTACAGTGAATATCATGGTGGGAGTGAAAACAGCCTATCTCAAGACTCATGGCCCCATGCTCCAGGAGTCATCCAGTTCTAAAACTTTGAACCAGAGCTACATCTCTAAGTGCATACATCCTGGATTCTATAGGCCTTCTTATTTTTCCCTTTACATGTATTCATATATGTATGTATGTGCATGTGTGAGTGTGGGTTTGCATACATATATACACCAAAACGTGTGTGTGTGTGTAAGTCAGAGGACAACTTAAGGAGTCAATTTTTCTCCCTTTTTCATGTGGATCTCAAGGGATTGAACTCAGGAACTTGCTCTTGGCTGAAAGCATCTTTACATGTAGCACCATCTCATTGGCCCCAATGTAGCCCAGGCTGGCTGGTGATGATCTCAAACAGATAGGGAGACTCTAAGATACATGCAGATCACTGTATGAATTCATAATGATGTACCTCCTACCTCTGCCTTTTCAGCATGTTTCACAGGTATTGGCTACCACAACTAGCTTAAACTTTTGTTTTATCTCTTATAGTTTGTAACACTGTAAGGCAAGACCAAAACTGGCCAGAGATGCTATTTCAAAGAAATCCTTTAGATGGCTCTTTCATTACCACGATGATCTCAGGCCTTTAGTTGTATGTTCGTATGTGTTCAGAATCTCAGAAAGAGCCAGAAATATATGGCCAACCCATCCCCTATCCACTCCTCATCCCCCTCCTCCCACTCAGGAATTCATTTGGCTGTGTAATAGAAACCCAGACTTCTTTGACACAGCTTCCTGAGTCATGGTCAAAGAGCCAGTGTGCATTTTTTTTTTCTGCTGCGTTCCCATCTCAGCTGGGCTCTTACTAACAGCAAAATGAACCAAAACTTAGAAGCACCTAAAATTGTATATGGGGGTTGTTTTTAAAAGGTTGGCTTTTGATATAGTTCCAAGGAATTCTGCACAAAGAAAAACTATGAGCAACATTGACTGCCACATTTTTTTTTCTTTAATAAAAAAACCCAGCAAGCCATCCTATTGTGTGACATTGAAAGCCTGGGCAGGCTTGTGATTTAACGATTACATCCACTTTCAATGAAAAAATAAACAGGTTTCTAGGTTGTCTTTATCAGTTGTTTACTGTAAATGCTTTAATTAGATACTGCTCAAGTTTGTTGCTAACTTTGAGGGTATTTTTTTTTCCTTTTTTAAGCTCTTGGAAATGTTTCCTTCCCAAAATAGAGGTCTTTGTGTTTTAAATAATGCACACATTTAAAAAAAAAAAAGCTACGCACTTGGACTGTGTTTTAGATAAGGTCAGAAAATGTGAGAGTCAACATTGTTGGCTAAAGGGTGTGAGGAACTCTGTTGTGCCTTCAGTGTGAAGAATTAAAAAAAAAAAAAAAAAAAACCTCAAAAGAACACATGGCCAGTTCTTCAGGTCTCAAGAATTATTGCATCTGAGAATGGTATTGAATTACAATTTGTCAAATTAATAACCACAATAATTAAAAATAGATGACCTAATTTGGTCTCCTAAATTATTTTTGAGAATCACTGACTCATGCCAAGGAAGTCCTACAGTGAAGCTAGAGGCCCAGACCACTTGCTCTATCGATCTATCTCAGGAGCTGGGGCTAGAGACTACCTTGCACCCTGTCCCACCTCAGGCCTCGGCTTAGATGGCTGAGTAATAGAAAGCATGCATAGGGCCACCTTCCATAGACCTATATTAAGAACTTTCCTGGTCTGTCTCTTTGAAATCCACATCTTTATCACAGAGAATACTGGAGAAACACTGACACTTAATGCATTGTGTTGAAGATGGTGCCATGGTTTGGAACTGGTGAGATGGTTCCCAATTCTGACACCAAGGCTAATGTCTGTGTTTGATCCCCAGTCCCCACATGGTGAAAAGAGAAAAGTGACTTCTACAAGTTGTTGTTCCTACCTGTACATGTACATGTGAACACACACACACACACACACACACACATACACACACACACACATACACACCTAGTATGCCCATATACAAATACATAAACACATAAACAAAGACACACATGTAAACAAACATACCACACACACATATCCATATACAAACACATACATAAACACATGCATGTGCCCAAACATATATGCATCATACTCACATAAAGACACATACAAACACATACCACACATCACACATACATACCCATATATACCTATATACAAACACATACATAAACAAACACATATACATATACATCAAACTCACATACACACATATATTCATATACAAACACATACACTCATAAACACACAAATAAACACATATACATATATCACACACACCTATATATATATCCATATACAAACACACACACACACACACACACACACACACACACACACACGATAGGACTTAGCTGCCAGATTATGCAGCAGAAGTTCTGCTTCCTTTTACCTGGTTTCTTAGTCTTATGTCTGTGCCAGGCAGCTGAAATAAACAACGGAAAAGGAGGAAAGGTTGATTGGAGTTCACAGTTTTGGCCTTTTGGCCAGATGCAAAAGCATTAGCACAGCAGGGGAGGGAACACATGGCAGAGGATGCTGGTTAGTTCATGTTGTCCTAGGAGCAAGGAAGGAGACAAGAAGGGACCAGATATCCCTTAATGGACATATCTACAGTGACCTACTTCTACTTGGCTCTTAAAGGTTCCACAACCTTCAAATAGAGCCTCAGGATAGGGACCAATTACCTTTGATGGGACATTCTAGGACTATAGAACCAGATAAAAACATGTATGGATTTATATGTAAAAATATACTCGGGGCTCAATTCAGTGTTTGAAAGAATCTTTAAAAACAAAAGACAAATAAACAAAACTATCTCTCCACTCCTGCCCCCAGGCACAGTAGTAAATATTTGTAACTCCTTAGGAACAGACAATAGGATCATAAGTTTGAAGTCAGCTTAGGCTATGTGTTGAGTTCTAGAATAGCTTATGCTACATAGCAAAGAGTCTGTCTCAAAAAAACCCAAAACCAAACAAACATCATCAACAACAAAAATCTCAAAGCAAAAAAAAAAAAAAAAAAAAAAAAAAAAAATACACAAACTAATAAACAAACAAAAGGAAACAACAACAAAACCCCTAAGATTGGCAAGATTGGTCAGTGGGTGGAGATGATTGCCATGCAAATCTGATCACTTGAGTTTCATCCCCTGAACACTTATAAAGGTAGAAGAAAAGAATCAACTGTACAAAGTTGTCCTTTGACCACCATATGCACACCACGGCATCGATCTACCCCACATCATACAAACACAACAAAAATATTTTTTTTTAAAATTGTATTTAACAGTATTTTATATAATATATTTTGATAATAATCTTTCCCCTTTCTCAACTCCTCCCCACCTCCCTACCCACCCAACTTCATGTTCTTTCTCTCTCCTTCAAAAAGACAAAAACAGACAAACAAAAAGCAGGAAAAGCAACAACAACAAAAAAGGAAAAGAAAAATGGACAAAAAAAATAGCCAGGAGATTGTGACACACACCTTTAGTCCCAGCACTTGGGAGGCAGAGACAGATAGATTTCTGAGTTCGAGGTCAGCCTGGTCTACAGAGTGAGTTCCAGGACAGCCAGGGCTACACAGAGAAACCCTGTCTCAAACAATCCATGGGACCTGCTCTAGAGTGTGCTTTATATACAGTGACATTCCACTGGAATAATATAATACTAAAATACATTTTTAAATTAAAAATTAATGAAAGAAACAACTATACATTTTAAGCATGAAAAGGGAGGTAAGTCAGTGTGAACTCCAACACTGCAAAAAAATTTTTTCAATGCTTGTCATTGATGATAGGTGTCTATAATCCCAGTACCCAGGAAGAGGAGGGAGGACCTTAAGGTCAGCCTGGGCTCCAGGGTTGGTTGTGCGCTCACGCTCGCTCTCTCTCTCTCTCTCTCTCTCTCTCTCTCTCTCTCTCTCTCTCTCTCTCTCTCTCTCTCAATTTTATTTTTTTTTTCAACATAGGGTTTCTCTGTGTACCCCTGGCTATCCTGGAACTTACTCTGTATAGATCAGGCCCGCCTCGAACTCAGGCATCCTCCTGCCTCTGCCTCCCCAGTGCTGGGATTAAAGGTGTGCACCAACACTGCCTGGCTGCAACCTGTTTCAATAAACAAATGTCCAACCTCCTTTTGCTCAGAAACATTTTCAAACATATACATCAGTTAGTACTAATAGGAGTGATGGAGAGCGGAGGAATGGATGGAGAAAACCTAGGTTACCTTCCTCTGCACTGAGGGAATGAAAAGAGGGGACAGAGTAGCAGCCCTAACTGAGGCACTCTGTGGTTTTTTTGGGCTTTCCATTATTTGGTCCTAATTCTTCACTTCACTTGTGTACGCCTAGCTAACAAGGGTCCACCTGAGCCTGTATAAACCTCCAGTACTGTCTTCCTATCAGTTAACTCTAGTAAGCAGTGGTCAGAGCCCAGATCTTCAGAGGAAGGCTGCTGTAGAGACAAACACACTGCTCAAAACCCACCACCGTTCTTGCTACTGGGACCCTCCCTTCTGCTACTTACACTCTTGGCATTGTCTTGCTCTCATCAGCTAGCTACCTGTCCACAGACTCGTTCTATGGAAACTCACTCTTAGTAGGCATCATGCCACTGAGAGCTCAGACCCTTAATACCTGCTCTCACTCTCTCTTGCATTCAGCTTGTTAAGGGGTTTAGACCTCAACGCTTACTGGGGAAACTCTTTCCATTGGCATCCTCCTGCCTCCTAGAGTTCAGAACATCTATTTTTTCCCTTTGAATTCTCACTCCCAGGTGGCTAAAAGTCCTCCACATTGGTTCAGCGTTTGCTGTCTGCCCATTTCATTCATGGAAGAGCCTGAGACAAGAATTTGCATATGAACAACCACTTGCTTCAGCAGTTAAGCCCATACGACCAATTTTATTTCATAAACCTCACCATCATGAGATTATCTTAAAACATATCCTAGACTTTATATTTTCACACTAAAAATATTTCAAGTATGCATTCAAGAAAGATTTTTAAAAGCTTCCAGCCCCCAAAAAACATTATTACCATACCTACTAAAAAAAAAAAAAACCAATTGACACTACTCTATTAATACCAATGAACTCTGCTCAGTATCTAGAGCAATAGTTCTCAACCTGTAGACTGAGACCACCTTTCACAGAGGTTGAATATCACATATCCTGCATATCAGATATTTATTATTCTTTTTGCTTGTTTGTTTGTTTGTTTGAGACAGGGTTTCTCTGTATAGCCCTGGCTGTCCTGGAACTCACTCTGTAGACCAGGCTGGCCTCAAACTCAGAAATCTGCCTGCCTCTGCCTCCCAAGTGCTGGGATTAAAGGTGTGCACCACCACCACCCCGCCCAGCTATAATTTTTTAACAGTAGCAAAATTATAGTTATGAAGTAGCAATGAAATAATGTTATGGTTGAGGGTCACCACAACATGAGGAACTGTATTAAGAGTTGCAACATTAGGAAGGTTGAAAAGGACTGGTCTAGGGTAGTCTCTATTCTCTCCGGGATATGTTTTTTACATATTGGTTTGTTTAAACTAGAAATGAGACATGGTCCCTTACAGCGCATGGTTAGTATATTTCTTTTTTTGTTTGTTTGTTTTGTTTTTTCTGTTTTTTCGAGACAGGGTTTCTCTGTATAGCCCTGGCTGTCCTGGTACTCACTCTGTAGACCAGGCTGGCCTCGAACTCAGAAATCCGCCTACCTCTGCCTCCCAAGTTCCCAAGTGCTAGGATTAAAGGTGTGCGCCACCACCATCCGGCAGTATATTTCTTAAGCCTGTTTACAGGCTACCCCCTTTCTGACTAACATTCTTGCCACTTGTCTGTGGGGGGGAAAGGAGAGCTTTTGACCTGGAAATTTTCCCACAGGCAGTTATTTGGCTCATTGTCTCCCTCTCTTGTGTGTCATTTAACACATACACACCCAAAAGTTTGTCTTTTCTGTGCATTTGTAATTAGATATGGAAGCTTGATCAGATTTGGATTTGATTTCATTAGCAAGAATGCTTCAGATCACAACATACCAGGAGGCATGTACTGCCTGGCTACTCCATTTTTCAAAATATTAACCCTAAATATCAAATACAGGTATGGGTGGCTCTGCCTTTTATATAATACAAAGGGATGCCAAGATTCTGCATTTCATTTGGACTTGCAAATTTGTCAGATTCTAATTCTGTTCTTTCTTGGATAAAGTATTTCTATAATAAAAACAATTTTCTTTCATTAACTCTTTGGATACCTTGCAGCATAGTTCATAGCATGAAGGAAGAATAAGTGCCTGGTTTCTAATCCTTACTTACTTCCAAAAAGATGAGCTGATTCCCTAGTGTTATCTACAGGGAACCAAGGACCTTTGACAAAAATCATTTCAGCACATCTGATGTTTTTCAATCCATTACATTCATTATTCATTTTCATCTCCCATCTTTTAACAATTTCATGGCATACAGCTCATCCATTTAAAGCCCAAGGCTCAATGTTTCCTAGAACAGTATCATAATCTAATTTTATAACATTTGATGTCAAAAAGAAACCACTAGCAATCATTCCCATTCCCTTTGATACCCCACAACCCTAGGAAACCACTGATCTACTCTCTGGCCCTATTGATTTATCTATTGTAGACACTTCATATAAATAGAAATATGTAATGCATAGCCTCTGTTTTCCTTCTTTCCCTCAGTATAAAAATTTTAAGGTTTACATATACTGTAGTATGTGCTGGTCCTTCATTCCTTTCAATGGCAAATAATATCTCATTATACTGATGAATAACATACTGGCTACCCATTCATCTATTGATGGACATTTGGTTTCTTAAACTCTTAACTTCTGGAACCTATGACTACAACTTGATTTGGGAAAAGATCCTTTGCAGATGTTATTAAGTTAAGGATCTCAAGATGAGATCATCCTGGATCATCTCTATAGGCCCTACACTCAGTGAATAAGAAATATCATAAGAGGCATACAGAGGAGAAACAGAAGAGGGCTAGGGGTGGATTCCATGGGGAGGTGAAGACAAAGATTGGACTGATGCCACCATAACAAGCTGAGGAATGCCTTGAGCAGATAGGAGTCAGAAGCCATGAATGATGCTTCCCTGGGATGTTCAGAGGGAGCATAGCACAGCTCTGCTTCCATCTAGATTTCAGGTTTCTAAGCACCACCACCACCACCACCACCACCACCACCACCACCACCACCACCACGAGCAAATGAATGTATGCTGTTTGAAGCCAAGTTCATGACTTGCTACAGCAGTCCCAGGAAGCTAATAAAGGGTTTGTTTCAGTTGCTTTTTCATAGCTCTGCCAAAATACCTGTGAGAAGAACTTAAAAGGAATTAATTCTTTATTTTAGCTCACAGCTTCGGAAGGTTCAGTCAGTGTTCAGTTGGCTTTATTGCTTTGGGTTTGAGGCAAGGCTGAACATCATGGTACAGGAGCATGTGGGGAGGGAGGCTGTTTACCCCATAGAAGACAGGAAGCAAACGGAACAGGAAAAGGCCCCTTTGAAGACATGCCCTTACTTAACCGTTTCCTCCAGCTAGTCCCCATCTCCCAAAGTCACCACACATCTCCAATATTAGCGCTTCCAGCTGTGAATCTGTACATCTTTCAAAGTCTAACCACATCCAGATTGTTTCTACCATTTGGCTATTAGGAGTAATGCTGCACTGGTTTTTTTTTTTTTTTTTTTTTTTTTGTGTGTGCAGGGTTTGAGTTGGGATGTGTATTTTAATTTTTCTTGGATGTGTTGGGAATTGTTGCATCATATGGTAACGTCTGACATTTTGAGGAATTGCTAAAGTGTTGAGTGGAGCTCATGCCACTTACAGTCCTATGGGTAATATATGAAGACTCTAAGCTCTCCACTTCCTCACAAACTCTTGTTATCGCTTATCTTGGTTGTTGCCATCCTAGAGTATGGGGGAAGTGGTCTTTCCTAGTGGCTTTGATTTATACTTCCTTAATGACTAATGAGTTTGAACCTTTTTTCATATTCTCACTGGCACGTTTACATGTTCTTTGGCTACATGTCTAGATTCTCAGCCCATTCTTACATTAGGTTTTCTTTTTATAAACCCAGCTTTAAAAGAGGCTGTATTTATTTGTTGAGGGGGGGGGTTGTGAGTGTGCTATAGTGCAGGTGTAGAGGTCTGAGAACATCTTGCCGGGAATTCTTCTTCTCCTTCCACTGTGCTGGTCCTGGGGGCTGAACTTAAGTCATCAGGCATAGGCAGCAAGTACTTTTACCACTCACCCCTAGATTGTCTTTTTATGCTGTTATTAGAGGTTTCTTTTTTGGTTTTGTTTTTTACATATTCTGGATATACATCCTTTTTAATATCAGAATTTCAAATATTTTCTCTCCACTTTGAGTACTGTCTTACTTTGTTGTATTGCTTGTTTTCTTTCTTGTCTTATCTTTCAGTGCTCTGGATTGAACGCAGAGCTTTGCGCATGCTAGGCAAGCATTAAACTACTGAGGTAGTTAAACTCTTGTGCTTTAAGTGCAATACTTAAGAATCCACTGTCTAACCATGAAACCACTTGTATGTTTTCTTTTAATAGCTTTATAGATATAAGTCTAACACGTATGTATGATATATATATATATGTGTGTGTGTGTGTGTGTATATGTATGCGTGTGTGTGTTTTGGTATGTTGTAAGGTTCATTTAATTCTATGATAGATAGTGTTAACTTCTCAACTTAATATAATCTAGAATTACCTGGGAGTTGGATCTCTGGGTATGTTTGTAACAGATTTTAAGTTAATTGACATAGAAAGACCTATCTTGATTGTAGGTGGGACTATTCCCTGGACAGGGAATTCTGCACTGTATAAAATGGAGAAAGTAAACAGAGCAGCAAGCATGCATTCAGTCCCTTCTGCTTCCTGCTTGTGGATATGATGTGAGTAGATGCTTCAAGATCCTGCTGCCTTGACTTCCCCACCATGATGGACTAGACCCTTGAGCTGGGAGCCAAAAATCAACCCTTTCTCCCCGAAGTTGGACTTATAAAAGTATTTTATCACAACATCAAGAAGAAAAACTAAGCCAAATTTATTTCCAAATATATTTCTTGTAACAATTCACCATTTAACTGCTAAGCCATCTCAGCATACTTGGTTAAAATTATCTGAGGAGCTTTTCTGCTTTTGGCTCCAAGAAAACTAAGTGCAGCTTTTTTGGTTGTCCCCAGTGCTCACCTGACACAAGCTGCCTCCACCATACTGCCCAAGTCCGGCCAACCCTAACAAGACCAAAGTTGTGTGCCAGGTGCCCAGAGGTGAGGTTAGTGTCATATCCACCTCTACTTCAAGATGGGTCCCCTGGGTCTGTCACCAGAAAAGGTGGTGATGATATTGCCAAGGTACCACAAGGGGCTTTTGGTGATGCGTCAGCCTAGTTTCAGAGACCCCAGCATTTTGGAGATGGCAGCATCATGGGACAGCTGCTAAGGACAGCAGACATAGAGAAAGGCAATCCAGTGAGCAGCACTCCTCTATGGCCACCTAAGCAAAAGTTTTCTTTATTAAGGTTTATTTATTTTTATTTTTAATTGTGTGTGGTTGTGAGGGGGTGGGGGCAGCATGTATTGGTGGATATGTGCATGTTAGCACAGGTGCCCGAGAAGTATAAGATCTCCCTAGAGCTGGAGTTACAAACTGTTGTGAGTCTTCCAACATGGATGCTGGAACTGAAGCTGGGTCTTGTGCAAGAGCAGCAAGTGCTCTCAACCTCTGAGCCATCTCTCCATCTGGCTAAGCAATAGTATTTTGAGTACAGATTTTGTGTCCTTCTGGACTACCAGATGCCCTGGTCTTGGTCTGTATTGTATAGTCCCTGTCAGAGAGTGAGAAGCTGCTTCTAGCTGCAGGGTTTGTTGTTGTTGTTGTTTCCTCCCACAGCACTATTCAGATCATTCCAGCCTCTCCCCATTGATTATTTGTAACTTCCCACTCCAACACAAAGAAGCTCTCCTCGATTTGTTTAATAGTTGGCTTCTGGTATATAGCATACTATAGCATCAGACCTGTTAATGCAACCTCATAAGGAACAACTCAGACAACTACAGGTTAGACTCTAGTTCCTTTCATCTTTAGTCTCACACTTGTTGCTTGGCTCAACACTTTTTCTTTCTACCCCTTCCAATGAAATTATTTTGCACATGTGTAGTGCCATAAGACTCTTTAGTCACATTCTGTGCTCCATCTTCCAATCCCCTAACCTATGGTTTTAAAAGGAAGGAAAAAAAAAAACTTGCCTACATTAGGGTATACTCTATAGATTCGGAAAAATACATAATGTCATATGTCCCCTAGAATACTGTCAAGCAGAAGAGCTTCACTGCCATGAAGCTTCCTCCGTGCTTCATTTACTCAAGGGTTCCTCTTCTCCAAAACCATGGCAACCACTGCTCTGCTTATTAGCTCTCGTTTCACCTTTTCCTAAATGCCAGAGAAAATGTCTTTCTATATTGGTTACTTTCACTTAACAAAGGCATCTGGAGCCTCAGTTGGTATAGAGCATACATGAAGGTCCTGGATTCACTGTATAAACTGGATATGGTGGCACATTTCTATAATTTCAACATTTGGGAGCCAGAGGCAGGAGGATCTGAAATTCGAGGTCATCCTTGGCTACACAGGAAGTCAAAAGCCAAACTGAGCTATATGAAACTCTGTCTCAAAAAAAATTATAGAGCAACTGGGGCCAGCGGGACCCAGGTACACAGGAACTCCACCAGCCCAGTGGGCACGGTTGCTTCCGGTCTGTCTGGGCTGGTGCCCTGAGCAAACCTTGGGCACAAATTTTGCAGCCAGTCCCACAACACCCAGAGGAAACTCCACTCCCAGGGGCTCTAAGAGGCCCAGATCACAGGATCCCAGAATCACAGGATCCCAGAGACAGCTTGATTCTGAGAAGGTCTGACACAACCAGGATCACAGGAAGGGCAGGCTCCAGTCAGATTTAGCCAGGACAGGTAGTACTAGAGATAACCAGATGGCAGGAGTCAAGCACAAGAACATAAGCCACAGAAACCAAGGTTACTTGGCATCATCAGAACCCAATTCTCGGCCGGGTGGTGGCCTTTAATCCCAGCACTTGGGAGGCAGAGCAGGCAGATTTCTGAGTTTGAGGTCAGCCTGGTCTACAGGTCACTCTGTAGACCAGGCTGTCCTTGAACTCAGAAATCCGCCTGCCTCTGCCTCCCAAGTGCTGGGATTAATTAAAGGCATCCGTTACCACTGACCAGCTCCATACACCATTTCTTAAATGTATGTAACCTGTTTTCTGTGGGCTGAGAATGAAGACAATCACTCAAATCAAATAGCTTTGACCATAGCAGGAAGTCTGTATCCAAAAATTGTGCCTATAATTCATTCCTTGGCGCAGCAGAACTGTCAACTCTCAGCTTAGCTACGATGGAGGTGAAATCCTTTGGTGATGTGAGGGTCATTGAAGTACAGCCTTATTACAATGTAATCCAATGTCTAAAAATTGTTCTTATTTTGGGCTTGTACCATAGTAAGAGCCAAGATTTTAAACTCTACTAAATACAAAACAAACAAACAAAAAGACTTTATATATTTATGTTCATTTAAAAAATACTAGTAGTGATGTATTATTTGAAAATATACAGTTAATATGTTTGGAGTTATTTAAAATTTATATTGAGAAAAACATGTATTTTCAGTATTGCTGTAGACAAGCATTTACATAAGATTGTTCAATTGATTGTTGTTTTATATCAAACAACTTTTACAATACTAATTTTTATTGTTACAATATTTAAAAATTTTAAAGAATATGACAAAATTTTAAAAAATGAAAAAAAATTACAATCAAGCCATACAAGAACATAGATGAAGGCCAGACATGGTAGCACACCCTTTTAATCCCAGCTACTCAGGCGATCAAGGCAGGAGAATATCAAGAAAAACCAAAGAGTTTACTGAGAACCTGTCACAGGATAAAGACTAAAAAGGGCCAAGGCTGAAACTCGGTGATAGAACAGTTGTCTTGAGACTCATCCCCAGCCTCGGGAAAAGGAGAGAGTAGCAAAGAAGAGGAAAAGATGGTGCTCCAGATGCCTATGTTAAGTGAAAGTAACCAGTACAGAAAGGCATTTTCTCTGGCATTTAGGAAGGGCAAAACGGGAGCTAATAAGCAGAGCAGTGGTTGCCATGGTTTTGGAGGAGAGGAACCTTTGAGTAAATGAAGCACGGGGCACTTTTCCAGTAGTGAAGCTCTTCTGCTTGACACTATGCTGGGTGACATATGACATTTCTAGCCCACTTCATTTTTTTAAATAACTGAATAATATTCCCGTGTACAGATGTACCCATTTGTTCATACAGCCATCTGTTGAAATACCTCTTAGTTGTTTCTTGTTTAAGGCAACTATGAATAAATCTGCTTTAAACATTTATATGTAGGGGTTTTGTGAGAGAACAATTCAGTAATACTTGATTAAATACTTTGAAGTACAATTGCTGTATTGTACAATAAGACTATGTTTAGTTATGAAAAAACTGACAGTCTTTCAGATTGTTAAATCCTCTCCAGTAGCAAGAAATGAACTTCATCTTTCTCAACAATTAGTATTGCCAGGTTTCCTTTCCTTTTTTTT
>JADRCD010033398.1:0-13390 GCA_019843815.1 Montemys delectorum
GAGAGAGAGAGAGAGAGAGAGAGAGAGAGAGAGAGAGAGAGAGAGAGAGAGAGAGGATATGATGCTAGGTGGATAGGGATTAGGGAGGAGCAGGTGGATAGAATATGATCAAACTCCACTATACTAAATTCTCAAATAATTAATAAAGGCAGATAAAAATATTACAAAGACTTGATTTCTTGGAGAAACATTATGTTTTTATCACCTTAAAAACAGTGCAATACATCTATAGCTTCTCCATTCTGAAAATGATTATCCTCCCAAAGTATGAGAAAGATCTAAAATCATCAAATTACTACTGGTCGTTTTTGATTAAAGGTCTGGGATTTTTTTTTTTTTAAAAATTATTTTAAAAATTTAATAATCAATTGCTTTAAATTTTGTATGTGCTTTCTAAAAATGAAAACCATGCATATATGAGTGGCAAAGATATTGTCAACATTATAAAAACATTACTTCCATTTTTGAAGAAAAATCATAACTAAGGATAAAACTGAGGGTTTTTTTTCAATATTTTATGAAAGATTTTACAGTTCTATTATTTGATAAAATAGTGTGGATCTTTTAAATAGAATATTAAGAAGAAATATTTTTAATTAATTAATTTATACTCCATATTTCATTCCCCACCCATCCACCCTCCGACTGTTCCACATCTCACATCTACTCCCCAACCACTATCTCCATGTGGATGTCCCTGCCCTAACCCCACCTCACCTCTAACTACCTGGGGCCTCCAGTCTTAAGTGTATCATCTCTGAATGAACATAGACTTGGCAGTCCTCTACTGTATGTGTGTTTTTTTAAATGATGTGGATTTGGGTGAATGGGTGGGGAGGATCTATAAGGAGTTGGGGAAGAAGAAACTATAATTACAATATTTTATATACAGAATTTAGTTTTAGTTTTAAAAAAGAAAAAGGAAAAAAAGAAAACAGCTAAGAAGTTCAGGAATTTAAGTTGAGGGAAAAGTCCAGAGAAGGAAAGATCATCTGTGCTTTAATGGAAAGGTAAAAATTGTAAAAAGGAATCACATAGGAGGCTAGATTATGACCATTGATCAAGTAAGAAGTAAACACTGTAGCTATGAATTCCTACATCTGTGGTGTGGGGATGGACTGAAGTACATACGGTCAAAGTGCAGAAGAGTTTGCAGGCTTTGCCGTTATTTATAGATTCTTTTTCATTGGCATTATTTTATATTTTTTAAAAAAGAAAGCACAAGAGCCTAGCTTCTTTGGACTTTTACTTTTGTCTTTATACAATGTATCCATTCTGTTATGCTATCCAAAGAAGAGACCCCCCACAAGTCAGTCACTAGCAATGACTCAGTCACTCATTAAGACAGTTGATAGAGGTGGCTAATTTCACCATTCTCTTTAGGATTCTCTCCAGGCTGTATTGTGATTAAAAAAAGTAATACCATAACAAATCTTTACAAGTTCTTGATACTGGAGCTGAAAGTAATAGTAAGTAATTGATACTGGTATAATTTAATCTTCAGTCTTGCTATAACACCTAGTACAGTAAATAAAAATATTTCCGTTAAGTATGTTATTAAAACAAGTACAGAATTCAACAAAGAACATGATGTGAAATACAATAGCTTCCTTTTCTAAACTCTCAATTGTGACAGTTGTTTGAAGGGAATCCCAAATTCCTCTAGAACCTGTAGAACTGAGCGTTCAATGTATAGTAAAAGTGCTCCTGGATTATCAGTGATATATCTACATATCAAATCATACTTAAAAGCAGTGAAGAAACTTCCTTTTTAAAAAAGATTTCATCAAACTTCTTTCAATATATGAAAACACGGCAGTTCTTTGTATAAATCTGCCATTGTCCTTCCATTTACTTAAAAGGTAAACCCTCTCTGGAGCTTATGTCCTTATCTATTGGTTAGCCTAATCTCTGCCAGTTCCACCTGAAGCACTGCACATAAGTCTTCAAATTTCCACATTAACAATTAAATGACTTCTTTCAGTGGCTATTCCAACTACGTATTTTTATTAATAAGCACATGGCCATCATTTGTAAGAATAAGGTGTCCATCAGGGTTCTTGTAAGTAAGATCTTGCTCTTGAATTTATCGTTTTACTTTCATAAACAGATATAGAGTATTTTAATTTCAACATGTAGTTACAATCTTGGCTATACCTCCGTGTACATCCCTTACCTTTATAAAAAGAGTCATCTCATATGTGAAGAAACCATTCAAACTAATAGTTTTTTCTATCTAGTGTCTATAAAAGAATCTTTTATTCCTTAGTCATTTGCATGAAAATATATTTTGCTGTTGAAGGGAAGAACATATTTCATACATGGTGTGAGCATCAGGCACAAAGGAGGAGTCAATATCAACTCAGAGGAAAACTGAGGAATGGCATTTTTATATCATAGCTTTTAAAACCTAGTGTATTCTACTTATGGCTCTTCCCTAGGAATTCTCCTTTTATGTCATTGGAGAAATTGTGTTTAATTCTAAAACCTGTTTTCGCTTACTTACTTTCACTTAACAGGACTGTGTGATTGGGAGTCTGTCTTCTTGGTGAGTCCTATTCAACCACACTATGGTGGGTGAAGGGCTACAGTAAACAAAAAGAAAAAAACCTAGTTAGCTGAGCCTAACTTTTAATAAAGCTTCCATTTCCTTTGGAAGTGAGATAAGAAAACCAAGCTATACTTAACAATATTTAAAGAAAATGGGTCATAAATTTGAGAGGGAGTATGAGAGGAGATACAGAAAGATTTGGAGGGAAAAGAGGTATGGTTGAAATGATGTGAACCCAGTTGTTTTGTATGAAATTCTAAAAATAAAAAATTTAAAAATGAAAGTAAACAAATTCATCAGAAATATATTCCAATGCCCAAATTTTTGATTTTAAATAGTTTAGGATGTGCTACCCTGTTCATTTTAAAAATCATATTCTCTATGTTTTATTTCACCTATATATTTTTCTCTCAGCTACATAAAAGTTTTGTGTTCAGACAACATTCACATTCTCTTCCATCCAATCAACAGGAATATTTTCTCACATATTCATTCTATATTTACTAAGATCTATAGTAAAGTGACAAGGTATTTTTTCCCCTGGGCTAGATCTCTGGCCTCTAAATTGTGTGTTTGGAAGCATTCATATTTCTTGCCCATGGCTATGCTATTTTCTTTCCCATGATAATTAGTTTTAGGTCAACAATTCATGCACATGCACCGAGTTGCTTTAAAGGTTGGACTTATACCTGGAAGAAATCCCAACATAAAGTGCAAAAGGAGGAGGAAAATCCCCAGATAAGTGTGAAGTTACAGAAACAGAAAATCAAAGGTCATGGTGACCATTTCAGGCTTATTGTTTCCCTAAGTAAAAATAGGATTCAGAACCCAGCCAATTTCCTGTCATTTGCATTTTACTATTTATTTGAACAATAGGCAGACACCAGCACTTAATGGAAGAGCACGGTCTCACATTACACTTTAAAAGACATTATCAAAATTGATGATTTCCAGATTTCTGCTCTGTCTTACAAGTTGGTTTTCTTACGTGGGATAGTCTGGAAGGGAGGAAAGCATAGTTTACAAACTCTTAAACTGAAGAGACCTTAAGCAATCATTCTGTCCATCTCTCTGTCCAGAGTCACATTTAACTTTCCATGTTATACAAAAAGCAAAAATACAAGCATTGAGAGCATACTGAAAGGAAAGGATATAGCTTTAAGTTCATAGTTTACCACTTGCAAGATGTTCCTATATTGCTTACCTGACTTAATTCTTTCTCTAATGAGATAAGTACTTTTACCAAACTCTGTGAGGTAGTAATTATTGTCATTATTTCCAGTTTACAGATGAAGAAAACTGAAGTTTAAAATGGTAAAGCCACATGTCCTAAGATCATTAAATAGTGCAACCAGGCCTTGACTTCAAATCTTAAGGTAAGAATTCTTGAGCAACTGCTATTACCATAAGTGCCTATGCTTTCCTAGTGAGACGTGTAAACTCAAGGCTTTAACACTAAGATCTTCAGCTTCATTGGAAAAGCTAAAGACATTTTATATTCCCAACTTAGTTCACGAGTTCTCACAATTTCCAAAGGTTAATAAATTAAATAGTTAGCTAATTTGATGTGTATAGTTGTGTACCCCAGTGTATATAATTGTACCATACATATTACAATGCTGGCAGAGGCCAGAAGAGGGTGATAGATCCACTGGAGTTGGAGCTTAAGGTAGTTGTGAGCTTCCTGGAAACTGAACCTAGGTCCTCTGCAAAAGCACGGAGTGTCCTTAACTGCTGAGTCATCTCTCAAGTCCCATTTTTACAAATTTATGGCCTAACCTAAATTCCTAGCTCTTTAACTAGTCAAGGTTGGAATGATAGAGTTCTCTCAGATCATTAAACATCTAGAAAGATGAAAGAAATAAAACAGAAAGAAAATATACTTTTCACTCTGTAGCTAATAGAAAACAAATAATCAACTTCAAAGTAAAGAAAACAGTTCCTTTGAGTATTAGAAAGCTTCCTTACTAAAATATCAAATATTCATTAAGAACTACTAGGCACGCTTGAAGGTACAGCTCCCCATCCCCCAATCTCAGCACCACCCCTCAGCTATGTAAATAAGCTAGGAAATTAAGGAGAAACTGGTTGGTTATATGCCGCCCACCTGCTCATCCAAAATCACATCTGCCATTATCTTATTTTAGGACTTGTTCTTGAGAATACTCCTTTAATTTTCTGTTTTTGTGGAAATAGGCAGACATTTCTGGGAGGCAGATGAAGAATGTTCAGTCTATTCATCTCTACTTAGGTTGAGTATGCCCTCAAGATGTATTTCAAAGTTTCAATAACAAAACTTTATCACAAAGGATATTTGTGGGACACAGTAGTTAATACCACAAGAAAGAACTGCACTGGCAGAACAATGGTCAATGCAAGTCCAGTGTTAAGTTTCTGTCAGTTAGAACACATGGAAAAGAGTGGTTGGGTCCATTAGAACATACATAGTCTTCACAAGGCCCTTAGGCTAAAATTTGCTCTGGAAACTATGGAAATAAAGGCAAAGTAGTTAGAATGGGTCGGCTACTTACAAGCAAGGTAGAAGATAAGATACTAGTAGTAGAGTTCTTAATTTATTGTCAGCAAACATTTTGTTGGACTTGGTATATGGCCTGACAAAAGAAAGTGAGCAGTACAGAGATGGCCCTTGCCTTTAGGAATCCAAGCAAAACCAGAAAGACAAGTTTGAACATGAAGTTACAAGCATACTGAATGTTATTAGTAGGAAAGAAGCCCAGTTGTTATTGTATTTTCATTTCCAAATTTCTCTTTAATATAAACCTAGTGGTGTGATGACTAGAGATGATAAATGTAGAAAACTTAAGTATATTTCTACAATTACACACACTATGCCTTTGCTGACCTGTACCTGACAAAACATTGGAGACGGGGAAGAGGAAAGAAGCAAGCTGGAGAAAGAACTAAGGCACAAAAGGAGGTGGAGAATAAAAGCCGGTCCCTGAGGTCACTCCAGTTTATTCAATGTCCAGGGACATCACCCTGTCATCAGTTGGCACCACCACATTTTGCTTTCTGGTAGTGGAAAATTTTCCTGAGCTAGTTATTTAGGTGAAATTTGAAGAGCCAAGGACGCTTTCAGAAAGGGTATGTGGGGAAAATGCCAACTGACATTCCCTCCCTCTTCTGCTCTTCCAATAAAAACAGGCTTGATTATCTCAGGCTGAGCATGACTAATTGTGAAGTGCTGGGTTGCGGCTGCTATACTAGCCTCTGTGGCCTCAGCACTAGTCACATTGCCTTGCAAGGTGCTTTGGGATTCCTTGAGACCAGAAAACTCTTCCAATCACTTTGATTCTAATCTAGAGAAAGTCCAACAAATTTAAAGCATATTCTTTTAATCAAATAGTGTGTGGTGGGGGGACAAAAACAACTTGGGAAATCTCTTTCAGGGCAAGTCTGTCTGAGCTTCTTAGTCTTTTCAAACTTGAAATGAATTTGGGTACAAGAATTGGTGACACATACATGGGCACCAAGAGCTCGAGTGTGCCTTCAGATGAAACATGTGCAAAATGCAACTGAGCTTGCTGGCCAGGAGATTGAGTATCAACTTCTGATGTACCACAGAACATCCTGTACCTGTCCACTTTGGAAGCCCCCAGAAGTGGGAGGGTGGGGCAGAACACACAGAGCCTTAAAAGAATGACAACTAAATCAGTCCTTACAGGAGCTGTGCATCTCAGCAAGGAGCAAGACTTAAGCTGACTTTTAACAGTTGCTTGGGGCACAGCCTGAGGTGAGGCAAAAGAGAGAAAGGATATTTGCTAAGTGTTTTTGCCTAAGGATGGATCTGATTTTCATCCCTTTAATACGAAGTAGCATTTCAAAATTGTACCTCCGGGGGAGGCAGGAAATCAAAGTTCAGAGTAGTTAAATAATTTGCCTGGGATCATATCTTACCAATGTGAGCATATCTTAACAATTTCAAAGATTATTCTTTCCCTTCCAGTATATCAAGTGAGTGTTCTACAAGCATTCCAGCAGAATTCTCTAATATGCACAATACGATGTGATTTAATGAGTGTGTTTAATCAGAAAGGCTTCCAGACGCTCAAATATTTTGGGCAAAACTGTTCATCTATATTAAGGTAGCAATGAATAAAATCTATGTAAGTGCTATCTTCTATCACCAAACGAGCATTGCAAAGCAGTCAGACTAGCTTTAGAAGCAAGCACTCAAACTTTATGGCTGTTTTTTTTTATTTTGTTTTGTTTTGTTTTGTTTTGTTTTGTTTTAACTTGTCCTAGCTTGTCTTCCCCTGAAGAGCATATGAGTACCTGTAGAAATGAAAGAAACATTACAAAATACTTATGCAGCATAAATCATGACCGTCTTCCAGGGCGATTGTTCACATTTAGACCAATATCACATATGGAAGCAGCCCTGCACTGCCTATTTGTTGACCCAGTGTTTCTTAGTAGGCATATCAATGGGCTTGGACCTAGGAGGACCAAGATTCAATTCCTTTTGCTCCTACTTCCCAGCTATATTATCTGAAACAACGAACCTTGCACAATTGAGTTAGTTCCCTCATTTTAAAAATAAAAATGCCTAGTCTGAATATCAGATAAGACAATGGGAAGGAAAGATCTTGTATACTATAAAGCCTTAGATAAAAGAAATATTTGAATTGTCTGGCAAGCCAAGGGAATCAACAAATATGAAATTGATCTCAGCGAATCCTTTTAGACATGGCAAAAGGTAGAGGAGTATAATCTTTATTTATCTATTTACTTTTATGACCATGTGTATGTGCCAACTTGTCTATCTATATGTGTACCACGTGCATACAGATGCCTGTGGAGCCAGAAAAGGATATTGCATTTCCTGGTTCTGGAGTTAAAGCCAGTTGTGAGCCACCCAATGTGGTTTTGGGAACTGAACCTCAGTCTTCTGCAACATCAGACATCTCTTTACATGCACACTTCTTTGCCTTGAGAAGTATCAACTTTAATCTGTTTTAAAAGAGAATATAGCTAGCACCAACTCGGTACAACATAGGACTAGTATAAGGCTTTAACTTGTCTGGGACAACTCTTGGCTGAACTCTCTCTCTCTCTCTCTATATATATATATATACACATATATATATATGTATATATATACATATACACACATATATATACACATATATACATACATATATATGTGTATATATACATATATGTATATATACACACATATATATATAAAACAAACAAAAAGTATGTAGCTCTATAATGCTTCAAGAAGCAACTAAAGGAAAGAATCTGGAGATATAGAAACATATGTAGACACCAAAATTCCTATGTTTTTTGCAGAAGACAAATGTTGATGCAGAATTACAGATTAAGAAATTGTATATTTGATAATTCATTTACTTTGGGTACAACATAGCTCATTGGCTGAACTGAAGGTTGATCACTGTTAATATGATTATGTTCTCCATTCTCAACTCTTCCCTGATCTTCCAAAAGATTGAAGCAGATACTGGTAATTGAATTCTAAAATTTCCCACTTATAGCAGAACTGGGCCCTGATCATAGAGCAAAAATGGAATGAGTTGTATTAGACATAATTCGAAGAGTTGGATTAACAACAACACAAATGGTAAAGTCAGACTTCTCACTGCAGAGATAATCCTTAAGTGGATAATGGTTACATTGTGGTTTGGTGTAAACTGTCAAGTAATTGACAGAGGTAACAATAGCTGTAAAGGAAACCAAATGACAAATATATTACACCATAACCCATTTCATTGTTCTATTCCCCACAAATTCAATCCACATAGTTTACTGTTGTGGATAATCAAGCTTATATTAAATAACAAAAGATCCTGAGGCTTATGATACATTTATTTTGCTACCAAATATTTCTTTTGTGTAGTGGTTAAGATATATGTATATATGTATGTTACGATACCTATACATGAATGAGTGTGTTCCTTCTTGTTTCTAAGTATAGGTTCATGCAGGTCACTGAGTACTTCTGGAAATTAGATGGTGTTGATAGGCATCTTCTACCTTGGTTAAAATAGAGTCTGTTTGTTTTGGGCCACTGCATGTAAGCTATCTCATAGGTTTCTGTAAATTCTCCTGTATTTATCATTTCACTGTAGTAGCACTGAGATTACAGGTACAAGATACCACTCAAATTTATATGTATTTGAGTGTGTGTTTGTGTGTATGTATACACACACACATATATATGTATGTGTGTGTGTGTATATATATATGAGGATTTGTACTTAGGTCTGCATATTTGCTGAACAAGCATTTCACCTTTTAAACAATTTCCCCACTCTTACACATTTTGTGTAGAAGATAGTTCACTTTAAGTGAGTAAAGCGAGTCTAAATATAGTTGCAGAGAAATGAAATATAATGTTGTTCAGTCTGACTCCAAAAAGTATAGAGCAAAAGAAGAGGACTTCTTCAATATCTTCACCACCCCACAAAAGAATTTGATGTACCATGATTACAAATATAAAAGTCCGTAGTAGTTGGAATGTAATGTGATAAAATTAGAAGTATGCATTTTAGTTGATACATTTACCCAAATCCCTCTCCTGAGAACTTCATAATTGAGAACATGTTATCAGTGGTTTTCCTAGATTATGTAGGTGTACCATTAGGCAACAGTCAAACAATGACTAATTTTCTTACATCTCAGTATTTCCTCAGCACAGAGCTCCATAAACATTTAAAACCAATGCTTACACAAGTTCTTATAATTGGGAATGCTACTGTCAAATGCAAATACATCTGTCTTCAAGTTGTATGCTCTTTCAATAAAGTCAATACATTTAAGATTTCTTTCTGTATCAAAATTAAATTTTCTTTGACCTCATCATCCAGACATATGTACTGAAGATCTCCTCAGGGCCTATCCCATTTACTTTCTTTGATGAATACTGTGGCTGGTATTGTCTCTATGATTCGTTTCTTATACTATTTACCTTGAAATTCAACCCCCTACTTTAATCTCTCCCTTATCCATTAACAGTTTCCCATGGGTCATTTAATGTAGAACATGGTAGAGTAGAGGCATTTTTGAATAGAGGCTGCAATTCTCTCTCATCTGTGGTTTCTAGTTCACAGATGTGAATAAACAACAGAGAGTAACCACAGAAACCAGGAAAGTGTAAACAGAACACGGTTGGAGGTGAGGGAATTTTTTCATAGTGAATAGCAGTGTACAGGTAATAGGAAGTGAGAAAAACATGGGAAAATGAGGGAGGCTTCAACTAGACAGGAGGAAGGCTATTGAAGAAGAAGGAGAAACAGAGACAAATATCACCAAAAATCGTATTATTTCACATTTATATAGAATTACACACATACACAATATTTATACACATACATAAATACATACACATACATTCATATACACATGTAAGCACACATACACATATGTTATGCAACATGTTCTGACAGTGCTCCCCACAAGAATCACTGACTGACAAAAATCCAAGTACCAGGCATGAGAAGCCAAATAGTTGGTCAGAGTATTCCAAGTGACTTCCTCAATAATAAAGACTATTCATGTCTCCCCTTGGTTGTTTTTCAGGGGATGAATGAAGGTGGGCTTCTATTGCTAAAGATATTTCATACTTAAGACACAGAATGATTCAAGCTATTCTTGTAGTCTAGCTTCCATGGTACTGGAAAATACAATCTGCAAGCTGACAAGAGTGGAAGCAGTTAAACAGTCATATCCAGCTGAAATACCTAAGAACAACAATTATTGGCAGCATGGCAAGATATCAATAAAGGTGCAGTAAGGAGCACTCACATGTTGCTGGCAACTAACAGCTGTCTAATTGGACTACAGGTCCACTTAACAGAAGGGAAATCATGCCTAGTACTAGAAATCTAGTCAGTTTCCAAGGGATAGTGAAGTCACAGATCTTAGAAAAGAATCTACTGCCATTTTGCTAGGACAGCATAACTTCTTGCTACATTCTGGATCTTATATGTATACCGACGAATCTATGTAGCTACCATAAAAAAAAGCTTCTCTTTAATACCAAATTCTGACAATCACAGAAAACCTCAACAGGACTAAATAGAGAAGTCAAAATATCATGGAGAGTCCTGCCTCAATGGATACATCTATGTTACAGCCCCGGAATCTATTGTTCAATGAATACCACATAAAGGAGGACAGAAAAATTTTTACAAGTAAGAATACCAGGAAGTCTGCTGTGCAGTAGTCTGTCCTAGAAATGGCTGTATACCTAAAACCAGAACAATAAAGTATCAATGGACATGTTAGGGTGGAAAGAGGAAAATTTTAAGGTCTTACCATATTGAATAGAGTAGTTTTAATCATTTTCCAGTTCCAGACTTCCAAATGCATACACCACCAAGCCAAGTTACTGCAGTATACTTTAAATATACAGATTCTGTAACTTCATGCAACAGCAAATTATTTTCAGAGAATAAGAACTGTTTAAAAGCTATGGACAGTGGTATGGATTGTAATACCAGTGTTTAGGAAGCTAAAGCAAGAGGATTACCAGTTTTTGCTCTATGATTCCCTAGAATGTTTTGAAATAAATTGATTTGAGAAACAGCACCCTCAGCATTGTATAAGAGGCACAGAAGTAGATGCAAAGGCTTAAAATGATACTCCCTTGGGAACTATCTAGGCATAAACAATGACTGAAACAGATTAGGTCAAAGACCATTGTGTTCACATTGGGTTGCATCCACAAAATTTCTTCTGGACATGTGACATGTGAAAGGTGATATCTATTAAGAACCCTCTATCTATGGCGAAATATCACCTGATCTTTCCTGATAACCAACACAGTCTTATGCCAGGGCTCTGGAGATGCCAGGTCTCCCAACCAATGTATGAAGAGATAATGGTTCAACAAAAGAGTGCTATGAGGTGCTACTTTGGTCATCAGCCAAAAGGAGCAGAAACAAAGATGAAGAAATTCAGACTTTGGATTGGAAGTATGTTAAACTTTTTGTTTCAAAAACAAACAGGGTTTTAAATTTTAATTACTTAAAAACAGCATTGTAAAAATCAAAACAGGGTTTAATACATTACTACAGACAGAAAAAGTCAAATTCAGATTAAGAAGTCATGATATTGTGTTTGTATATGCATAAATTTATCACCATAACTTTGCAAAGAATGTATGTGATTCTAAAGTGTTGAAAAACAGTAAATTTTAATTGGATCTATTTCAGCACTGACATAAATCTCAAAACTGGAAAAGCATTTTCATCAAAGGTAGATTTTTTTTAAAAAAAAAAAAAAAGATCAAGCAAGATATTCCTACTGGAGTATAATTAGTGGTAACACTTTGGAAGGCAAATAGTTATTCTCTATTTATTTGCTATTTTTGAACTTCAAAATGATAAAATATAGGAATTTTATTACTAAAATAAGGAGGATACAGTGTGGTCATTCTTAGCAGTCAACAAGCAATGCCATTATCAATGAATTATAGGAACAAAGATCTGTATTTTCACCACAGCTAACATTTACTAATTATACAACACTGACAATTATCTTACATGCCTTCTTTCTTCATCTATGGTAAAGAACATGCTACTTCACTTCAGAAAATGGAGTCAGGGTCAATTTCTTAATTTTAATGCTATCACAATGAAAAATGAGATTCACAAAAAAATTAACTCACCAAATATAGTTTATCTTAGCACTAGATTAGCCATAATGTAAAGTTTTTAAAAATTGTTTTAAATTATAATATAAGATTTCTGGGCAAATCTTGGAGGCAAGCTCTGCAGCCCATCCCACAACACCCAGAGGAAGCTCCACTCCCAGGTGCTTTAATACACTCAGGATCAGAGGTGAGGAGGATACAACATCTGTCCCAACACTGAGAGTAACTGGGACCAGCAGGACCCAGGCACACAGGAACTCTGCCAGCCCAGTGGCTCAGGCTGCTTCTGGTCTGTCTGGGTAGGTGCCCTAAGCACAAACTCCACAGTCAGTCCCACAACACCCAGAGGAACCTCCACTCCCAGGCACTATTCTAATAAGCCCAGGGTCTCAGGATCCCAGAATCACAGGATCACAGAGACAGCCTGACTCTGAGGAGTTCTGACACAACCAGGATAACAGGAAGGACAGGCTCCAGTCAGATTTGGCCAGGGTAGGAAGCACTAGAGATTACCAGATTGGGGGGGGTGGGGAGTGTAAGAAAATAAGCAATGCAAACTAAGGTTACTTGGCTTCATCACAACCCAATTCTCCCACCATTGCAAGTCCTGGACACACCATCACACTAGAAAAGCAAGATTCAGATCTAAAATCACTTCTCATGATGATGGTACAGGACTTTAAGAAAGACATAAATAGCACCCTCAAAGAAATACATGAGAACACAGGTAAACAGCTAGAAGCTCTTAAAGAGGAAACACAAAAATCCCTTAAAGAACTACAGGGAAACACAATCAAACAGGTGAAGGAAATGAACAAAACCATCCAGAAACTAAAAATGGAAATAGAAACAATAAAGAAATCAGAAAGAGAGACAACCCTGGCCATACAAAACCTAGGAAAGAAATCAGGAGTCATAGATGCAAGTATCACCAACAGAATACAAGAGATAGAAGAGAGAATCTCAGGGGCAGAAGACACCATAGAAAACATTGACACAACAGTCAAAGAAAATGCAAAAATCAAAAAGCTCCTAACCCAAAACATCCAGGAAATCCAGGACACAATGAGAAGACCAAACCTAAGGATAATAGGTATAGAAGAGAGTGAAGACTCCCAATGTAATGGGCCAGTAAAGATCTTCAACAAAATTATAGAAGAAAACTTCCCTAACCTAAAGAAAGAGATGCCCATAAG
>JADRCD010033421.1:0-18816 GCA_019843815.1 Montemys delectorum
ATATATATATGCTAACCATAATAACTGTAGAAAATGATTAGAAGTTTATTGCTCATAAATGTCTGAAAAGTCATATTCAATGTACTTTACATGCATTAATCTATTTTAGCTATAAACAGTTCCTTATCAGCTTAATTATATTGTCATTCCTCTTTCAAAGAAGAAGAAATTAATATATATAGATGATAAGTAGATCTTGCTCAAGAAAACTATTTCAAGATTGTAGGCCTTTAATCATGGTGTACATCTTTGATCCCAGCACTGAGAAGGCAGAGGTAGGCATTCTCTCTAAGCCCAGCCTGGTCGCCATAGAGAGTTTCAAGACAGCCAGGGCTATATAGTCAGAAACCCATGTCAAATAACAAAACAAACAAAAAGAATATGTGGACAAAAGGTATAAAAGTAGACAGTTTCTGTCTCTGTCTCTGAATCCTAGAATCTTAAAATGTTATACTGACTGCTTTTGGTGAGGAGTGGAAATTAACTTCAATTCACTAAACAAGTATAACACTGGGAATTAAGATTAATAATAATGAGAAAGTTATAGCAAATATCACAAGAATATTGATTTAAATATCTTAAAATATTAGTAAGGTTTTAATACTTTATAGTTACTATGTCTTCTGCAAAACTCATAAAGATTGTGGATTATGTGGATCTATTTACTATAATTTTCCACCTTTGTAATATAATGTATTCTTATATTAAATTTCTACTTAAGTGAATTTTGTGGTGAACTGAGTTGTTCGCTTTGATATTTAAAGATGATGTCTATTATTTATGTACAGTACTTTACAGATTTTGCATTTTTAATGTTACATTTTCTTCTTGCTTTATTGGTGGTGCTAGGGAGCAAAGTAGAGCCTTTTTGCAGGCTAGACAAATGCATTGTCACTGATCACAATTCCCCCTTGTTTTTAAAATATTTGTAATATAATTACTTCATTTATCTCTTTCCCTTTCTTCACTCTAATATAGCCTGTGTGCCACACCCCTCATTAACTCTTGTTAAATTCATGGTCTTTTTTTCTTCAATTATGGCACATAACTTTTAAATAATATTTCTAATAATTCTATGAGAAGTTCATGTATATATACAATAAGTTTTGATCATATCTACTCTTTGTCTCCTGCTGCCATTGTTCTTGGTCTCCCTCCAACAAGTACCTTTACCAACTTTATGAACTCATATTTTTTATATCATTTGGGTCCAAATAATGTTGCCCATATTCATGTAAGTGTTGGTCTATCCACTTGAATATGTGCATCCTACAAGTCATTATAACCATGAAAATGACTGACTCTCCTTCCCCTAGTAGCCATAAACCACAATTAGCTCTTCAGCTAAAGGTAGAGCCTTGTAAGCCTCTCCTTGACCCTTGATTGCTGTTTATCTAGTTGATCTTCTGCAATTTTTGTGCATGCAGACATAGCTACTATGAGTAGCATTAGTAACGTCCTTTATGTCCTTTCCAGAAAATATTACAAAGCACTCCACTTATCTCCATCATCTGCCTCTTACATCTTTTTCTCCACTCCTGATCATCATCAGCCTCTTATATCTATTTCTATCTCCTGTTGCCATTGGTCTTGGCTGAAAACCATAAATAGATTGTAAGGCCCCATTGCTGAAGACTCCACAAACTTTGATTGCAATACATAAATAAATTTCTGACTTGAAAACCTCCATTCTGCTGGCTAGCTTTTATAGTAGTGGAAGAAGGTAAGCAGGGTATTGAGTGAGAAAAGACATCAATGGTCTTAGCTTGTACTGGAAACTGTATCCTAAAATATTTAACTGGCAGGCAAGTTGTATGTATGAAGTAATAATGGGATGACTACTATGGGACTATCTGACCACTATCTATTTAGATTTGAGACCTAGGCCACAGAGGGAGAAAAAAAACATATCTCCCCTTGTAAATGTGGCCAAAACCTGACAGCTGTGAAGAACATATGCCCTAGGGAGGAACAAACAATTGTTTTTGGCAAAGAGTCATATTGTCAAATTGCCTTTATTTTTTTTTATTTTTTATTCTTATTTTTATTTTTATCCTCCTCGTTTTTCCTTTTCTATTTGTTTATTTTAAACTCCAGATTTTATTCTTCTCCCAATCCACCCCAATACCACATCCCATACCTCCTCCCTGCCCCTGTGTCACAAGGATGTCCCCACTGACCATCCCCACCCCCATCAAACCTCTAAACACCCTGGAGCTTCCAGTCTGTTGAGGGTTAGGTGCATCTTCTCTGACTGAATCCAAACCAGGCAGTCCTATGCTTTATGTGTGTTGGTGGCCTCATAACAGCTGTTCTATGCTGCCTGGTTGGTGTTCCAGTATCTGAGAGATCTCTGAGGTCCAGGATAATTGAGACTGCTGTTTCTCCTACAAGGTTGCCCTCCTCCTCAGCTTCTTCCAGCTTTCACCTAATTCCACCATAGGAATCAGCAGCCTCTGTCCATTGATTGGGTACAAAATATCTGCCTCTGACTCTTTCAGCTGTTTGTTGGGTCTTTATGAGGGTAGTTATGATAGGTCCCGTTTTGTGAGTGTTCCATACACTCAGTAATAGTGTCAGGCTTTGGGACCTCCCCTTGAGTTGGATCCTGTTTTGGGCCTGTTGCTGGACCCTCTTTTCCTCAGTTTCCTCTCCATTTCCATCCCTGTAATTCTTTCAGACAGAAACGATTATGAGTCAGAGATGTGACTGTGAGTTGGCAACCTCATCCCTCACTTTATGCCCTCTGTTCCTGCTGGAGGTGGGCTCTATAAGTTCTCTCTCCTTATTGTCAGGCATTTCATCTAAGGTCCCTCCCTTTTATTCCTCAGAGTCTCTTACTTCCCAGGCCTCTGGTGCATTCTGGAGGGTCACCCCAACCTCATATTTCCTGAGGATACCTGTTTCCATTCTTTCTGCTGACCCTCAGGGCTTCAGTCCTTTTCCCTCACCAAATACCAGATCAGATTCTCCTCTTTCCCCATGAATGACAGTAATTGTTTCCAGTTTAGTTCTGTGGGCTGTATTTTGAGTATTAGTCACTTTTTTGGCTAATATCTACTTATTAATGAGTACATATCGTGCTTATCCTTTTGTGTCTGAGTTACCTCACTCAGTATATTTTCTAGTTCCATCCATTTGCCTGCAAAACTCAGAATGTCCTCATTCTTAATAGCTGAGTAGTATTCCATTGTGTAAATGAACCACATTTTCTGTATCCATTCTACTGTCCTGGGGCATCTGGGTTGTTTCCAGCTTCTGGCGATCACAAACAAGATAGATATGAACATAGTGGAACATTTGATCCTGTGGTATGGCGGGGCATCTTTTGGGTATATTCCCAAGAGTGATATAGCTGAGTCTTCAGGTAGATCTATTTCCAATTTTCTGAGGAACCTCCAGATTAATTTCCAGAGTGGTTGTACCAGCTTGCAATCCCACTAGCAAAGGAGGAGTGTTCCTCTTTCTCCACATCCTCGCCAACATATGTTGCCAACTAAGGTTTTGATCATAGCCATTCTGATTGGTATAAAGTGGAATCTCAGGGTCATTTTGATTTGCATTTCTCTGATCACTAAGAACTTTGAACTTTTCTCTACATGCTTCTCAAACATATGCGATTCCTCTGTTGTGAATTCTAGGTTTAGTTCTATGCCTCATTTTTTGATTGGGTTGTTTGGATTTTTGGTGGATAGCAAATTGCCTTCAATATATATATATATATATATATATATATATATATATATATATATATACATTTATACCTACAGATTTTTCTTGCCTCCAACCTTGGCCAGAGTATCTTCTTTTTTGTAGTAGGCAACAGTTAATTTGAAGTCTTTTAACTGATTGAAATGTTAAGAGTAAATGACTATAAGTATTTAGGCCTAAATGAAACATGTATAATTGTTGCCACATCCCAATGCTCAGGGTACATCAGAGAAGAGAACCTGAGTCAAAATTTTATGAGAGTATCATTGCTTTTTAAAGGCTGGCCTTTAAAGGCTGGTCTTTCTCTGTAGCCTAGGCAGGACTTGCACAAGTAAACCTCTATTGTCAGCAACTTGAGTAGCTAGAATTTTAGGTTTGTATCATTAGACCAACTTTTCTAATATCTTGACACATTCCACTATTTTTTAGAATAAAGAGTTTATTTTTACTAATGTTTCAGAAGGGAAAGTAAGTAATGGCAAGAAAAGTGTAACAATCAGATACAGGAGTACAAAGCTGAGAGTTTACATCTCCACCGACAGACAGGAAGCAAAGAGATGGAACTGGAAGTGGAGCAAAGCTGTATACTTTCAAAGCAGTGACCTACCTCCTCCAGCAAACTTCCTCATCTTAAATGTTTCATAACCTCACTAAGTAGCACTGCCAACTAGGATCCAAGTACTCAAATACATTAGCTTATTAAGTAATGTTGCTCAAAGAAACATATCATGTATCTTTGAGAATTATATAATGACCAAGTTTTAAATGTTTAGAAATGTATCCAGGGGTAGAGGGTCCCAGCCCATGTTTCTCCAAGTGAGAAACAACAGTGGGTGAAACAGATGCTGTGGTTCACAATCTCCCGTGTACCCAGATGCTGATGGGAACCATGAGAAGTTTAGAATGGTGGTCTACAGGCCTGAATTAAGCCTGAGACTGATTGGAATCCAGTTTAGTTCTTAGTGAGTGCCAAATATAATAAGGAGATAGAAGAGAGGCCTTCTACTGGAAATAGAGGCGCAGCTCTTCATAGGAAAGTCCTCCTCCTTTTTCTCCTCCTGGTGATCATTAATGAAGGAGATGATCCTTGCTTGTCTAAATTGTTTTACTCATGTGAAATGAGAGTGCATATATCTTACTCAGGATGAACCATAGATTAAATATCTTTTGCAGGAAGATATGACCAGGAAAGGAAGTCATTGGCTAAATACTTGGAGCCAATCTAGATACCTCATTAACATGGAGAAATCTACGTTTTTATGCTACATGGCTGTTTGTCATGGTCCTCTTAGTGGGGTATCATCGTCAAGTGTTCCAGTACAGGTAGTCTGGTCGGAAGCTTATTGTAATGACTACCTTTCTCAATTATGAAATTTACTAGGCTTTTTGAATCTGTTTTCACCTTAACTGTTCTTCTATCTGGTGGCATGGTTTTTCTTGCTCCACACACCAACAGGACATGGAAGAAAAAATCTCAGGTGTAGAAGATACTACAGAAGAAATAAATGAATCAGTCAAAGAAAATAAAAAATCTAAAAAAGTCCATGACAGAAAATTCCCAGGAAGTTTGAAACAGTATGAAAAGACCAAAACTAAGAATAATAGGAAATGAAGGAGAAGAAGGTTCCTAGCTCGAAGGCCCAGAAAACATCTTCAACAAAATCCTAGAATAACTTCCTAACCAAATGAAAGAGATTCCTATAAATGTACAAGGAGCTTACAAAACACCAAACAGATTAGACCAGAAAAATAATCCCCTGCTACATAAAAATCAAAACATTAAATATAAGGAACAAAGAAAAAATTTTAAAATCAGCAAGGGAAAAAGGCCAAGTAACATATAAAGGAACACCTATCAGAGTTACACCCAGTTTCTCATCTGAGACTCTAAAATCTAGAAGAGTCTATGCAGAGGTCCTACACACCTGAAAAGACCAAAGATGTCAGCCCACACTACTATACTCAGCAAAACATTCAATCACTATGAATGGGGAAACCAAGATATTCCATGACAAAGCCAAATTCAAGCAATACCTTACCACTAATCCAGCCTTACAGAGGATACAAGAAGAAAAACTCTAACCCATTGAGTCCATCTATACTTAAGAAAACACCAGAAATAATTTCAAAGCATTAAAAGCAATAGAAAAGAAATACACACACACACACACACACACACACACACACACACGCACATGCACACACACGCACACGCACACACACACACACACACAGAGAGAGAGAGAGAGAGAGAGAGAGAGAGAGAGAGAGAGAGAGAGAGAGAACCAACATCAAAATAACAGGAAGTAACAATCATTGGTCATTAATATCTCTCAACATCAATGGACTAATTTCCCCAGTAAAAAGACACAGGCTAACAGAATCGATGTGAAAACAGAATCCATCAGTCTGTTGTATACAAGCAATATATCTCAGGAACAATGATAGTTATTAATTCAATATAAAGGGCTGGAAACTTTTTCTCAAGCAACAGACCCAAGAAACAAGCTGGAATGGCCATTATAATATCTATTAAAAGAGACTATGTGTCAAATATGATCAAAAGAGACAGGGAAAGATACTTCATACTTATCAACAAAAGAAAATCCACCAAGAAGACTTCTATGCTCCAAATGCAAGGCCACCCAAATTTGTAAAAAAAGAAAATATATTATTAAAGTTTAAATCATACATTGAACCCCACACATTAATACTGGGAGGCTTCAACATTCCACTCTCACCAATGGGCAGGACATCAAGGCAGAAAGTAAACAGAGAAATAACAAAA
Source organism: Montemys delectorum (assembly GCA_019843815.1). Classification (NCBI taxonomy): domain Eukaryota; kingdom Metazoa; phylum Chordata; class Mammalia; order Rodentia; family Muridae; genus Montemys; species Montemys delectorum. The sequence goes on from JADRCD010033421.1 coordinate 6,500, forward strand.
CTAACAAAGGTTATGACTCAAACAATCTAACAGATATCTGCAGAACATTTCACTCAAACACAAAAGAATACACCTTCTTTTCAGCACCACATGGAGCACAACACAAAATTGGCCATATAATCAGTCACAAACATTAGCAGATACAAAACTCTTGACATAACCCCATGCATCTGATCAGATCAACATGGAATAAAGCTGGACAAAGACAGAAACAGCAGAAGGCCTACATATTCATAGATACTGAACAACTACTCAATGATCATGGGATCAGGAAAAAAAGAAAGAAAAAAAAAACCTCTAGAATTCAATGAAAATTAGAACAAAACATTTCCAATCTATGGCACACTATGAAAGCAGTACTAAGAGGATAATTAATAACCCTAAGTGCCCTCATAAAGAAATTGGAAAGTTCTGATACTAATGAATTAAAAGTACATCAGAAGGCTGTAGGATAAAGAAGCAAACAACACAGGAGGAGAAGATGGCATGAAATAATCAAACAGGACTGAAATCAATAGATTAGAGACAAAGAGATCAAATATAGTGAAACAACAAAACTAAGAGTTGATTCCTTGAGAAAATCAATACAGTAGACAAACTTTTATGCACAGTAAATATAAGGCTCAGAGATAGTACTCAAATGAAACAGTCATAAATGAAAAGGGAGATAAATCATGGGACACTGAGAAAATTCAAAGAATCATTAGGTCTTATTTCAAAAGTATGTTCTTCACAAAATTGGAAAATCTAAATGAAATGAATAGTTTTGTAGACAGATTCCAATTACCAAAGCTAAATAAAGATCTGAATAGTGAATAGTCCTATAATCCTAAGAAAATAGAATCAGTCAGTAAAAATCTCCCAATAATTGCAAAATTCAACAAGACTTTCAAAGAAGAGCTCATGCCACTATTCCTCAAAATAGTCACAAAGTAGAAATAGAAGCAATACTGGCAAACTCATTCTATCAGGCCCTGGTGAACCTGATAACTAAGGAACACAAACACTTGAGAGAGAAAGGAAATTTCAGACAAATTTCCTTATAAAAATTGATGAGAAAATACTCAAAAAAAAAAAAAAAAGAAAACAATTCGCAAATGTATCCAAGAACACATCAAAAACCACTTTATCCAACATCATCAAGTATGCTTCACCTGAGAGATGTAGTTATGGCTTAATATATGAAAATCTATCAATATAATTCATCATATAAACAAATTAAAGTAAAAATCATGATCATCTCACTAGATGCCAAAAATTATTTGACAAAACCCAACACCTGTCATGATAAAAATCTTGGAGAAAGCAGGGATACAGGAGGCATACATAAACACAATAAAGACAATATACACAAACTGATAGCCAACATCAAATTAAATAGAGAGAAGATTAAGGTATTTCCACCAAATTGTGATAGACAAGGGTGTCTACCTATATTTCCTAAATATAGTACCTTAAGTACTAGCTGGAGCAATAAGATAACTTAAGGAGATCAAAGGGATACAGATTGGAAAGGAAGAAATCTGTGTACCACTATTAGCAGATGATATGATAGTATACATATGTAGCCCCTAAAATTCTACCAGAGAACTCCTACAGCTAATAAACACCTTCAGCAAAGTGGCTGGGTACAAGATTAATTCAAACAAATCAAGTAATCCTCCTATGCTCTAACTGTAAACTGGATGAGAAACAAGTTAGGGGAAAAAAAAGTATCCTTCTTAATAGCCACAAATAATATAATTCTAACCAAGCCAGTGAAAGGCCTGTACAACAAAATTTAAGTCCCTGAAGAAAGAAACTGAGGAAGATATCAGAACATAGAAAGCTCTTCCTCACTTACAGATCAGTAGGATTAACATAGTGAAAGTGGCCATCTAACCAAAAACAATGCAACCCTTATCAAAATTCCAACACAATTCTTTGAAGATCTTAACAATTCTCAACTTCATATGGAGAAACAAAGAAATGAGAATAAACAAAACAATCCTGAACAGTAAAAGAAATTCTGAAGTTATGATCATCTCTGGCCTAAAGGAGTACTGCAGAGCAATAGTCATAAAAACTGCATGATATTGGTATAGAAGGCAAAGGACACTGTCAATAGGACAAAAGGGCAGCCTACAGATTGTCAGATTGTGAAAAGATCTTCATTAGTCCTGCAAAGACAGGGCTAATATCCAAAATATACAAATAAGAGATTAGACTCCAAAAAAACAAATAACCCAATCAAAATTGGGGTACAGAGGTAAACCGAATTCTGAACAGAATTAGCCTGAGAAACACTTAATGAAATGTTCAACATCCTCATTCAACAGGGACATGTGTTCCACTATGGTCATAGTAGCTTTATTCACAATAGCCAGAAACTGGAAGCAAGCCATATGTCCCTCCACTGAAGTACGGATATAGAAAATGTGGTATATTTACACAATGAATTATTTATTATTCAGCTATTTTAAAAAAAACGTGACATAAAGAATTTCACAGGCAAATAGATGGAAATAAAAACATCATCCTGAGTGAGGTAACCCAGACCCAAAGAACATGCATGTTATGTACTCACTGATAAGTGGATATTAGTAAAAATGTTCAGAACATGCTACAGACTCAACAAAATTAAACAAGTTAATCCAAGTGAGGATGCTTGAATCACACTTAAAAGATGGAACAAAGTAGTTAGGGGAGGGAGAGAGAGAGGAAGAGAGGGATGTGGGTAGAAGAGGGAAGAGCAAAGGCAATAAGGGGCAAAGATCAAGCATGGGGCAAGACAGGAGAGAGACACAAAGGGCAATGGAAACATGCAGCTGCCAGGGATGGATGGTTAGCAGAATCTCTAGGAAGTCCCAGAGAAGAAGGATGAGAAAAATTCCCAGGAAACAGTGCAGGTGACCTCAGCTGAACAGTTCTCAAAATTGGAAATATGGAACGTGAAGAGACCACCACCAGACTTGATCCCTAGTGGAGGATTGAGTACATTAACCCATATACAAAACTTTTGGCCCAGGATTGGTCCTGCATAAAAGAAATTTCAAGACAAAGATGGGACAGAGACCAAGGGAATGAGTAAGCAAGTACTGACCCAACTTGAGACCTATCCCATGTGTGGGCACCAATCCTTCACACTATAAATGATGTTATGTTGTACTTGCAGAAAGGCACCTAGCATAGCTCCTCTCTGAGAGCCTCTATCTAGAAACTGACTGAGACAAAACATCAATCTATGGGTATAGCAGAATTTCATTAGGAATCCTTGCCCATTTGGGGGTAGTTATTTGGTTCAACCCTAGGTCTATAACCTGTCCACTGTCCCATTTCTGGCTATCCAGGCAGTGTTCCCTCAAATGCTGTGAGCCTCTAGTTGGACCAATCATTAATTGTCCACTCCCACATTTGTACCATCATTGCACCTGCACGTTTTGTGGGTAGGACAGATTGTAGATAGAGAGTTTTATGGCTGGGTTGGTGTCCAAGTTTCAGTTTGTGTTGCTTGCAGAATATCTTGTCAAGCCAAAGAGACTAGAATCTAAGAGGGTGACTCCAAGTCTGCATTAGCTCAACCATCTCGAAGTTCAGTGATCTGAGTGTAAACTGTCCTTGGCAATGGTGCTGAGGTGTTAGTTTTCAGAGGGTGAAGGGACCTCCTCAGCCAGCAACTCAACAAATTTAATCCAGTTAATAAAAGTCAATAAAAGGTGCTGGTCTAACCAGATGTTGACATGTAGAGGATGTAAATAGATCCATATCTATCACCCTGCACAAAACTCAAGTTCAAGTAAATCAAAGATTTCATTGAACCTTATAAATCAGACACATTGAACCTTATAGAAGAGAAAGTTAGGTAGGAGTCCAAGTTTCTACAACCACTATGGAAATCAATACCTCAGGATCCAGCTATATCGCTCTTGGGCATATACCCAAAGGACTCTCAATCCTATAACAAGGACAGTTGTTCCACTATATTCATTACAGTTATTTTCATAATGTAGCTCTGTACCATAGCTTGAAATCATGGATGGTGATACCTCCAACAATTCTTTTATTGTTCTGGACTGTTTTAGCTATGCTGGTTTTTGTTGTTGTTTGTTTTGTTTTGTTTGTTTGATTGATTGATTGATTTCTTGTTTGTTTATTTTGTTTTTCATATCAAGTTGAGAATTGTTCTCTCAATGTCTGTAAATAATTGTGTTGGAATTTTGATAGGGATTGTGTTGAGTCTAACAATTGTTTTTGATAGAATGCCCATTGTTACTACGTTAATGATAACAGTATGGGAGCATGGGAGCTCTGTCCATATTCTGTTATCTTCTTCAATTCTTTCTTCAAAGACTTGAAGTTTGATTTTTGATTTTTTTTTAATTGTGCAAGCCTTTCTTTGATTTTAGGGTTATCCCAAGATACTTTACATTATTTGTGTTTAGGTGAAATGTCTTTAATTAAGTGTTAGGTCCACCTTGTTTATAATATCCATTAGCTCTAGCATTTCTCTTTTTAGTTCTTGTCTGGATTACCTGCCTATGACAAGAGTTGGGTGTTGAAGTCTCCCACTATTAATGGTTGGGATTCAATGTAAGATTTAAGCTGTAGTAGTGCCTATTTTATGATTTGGATATCCTATTTTTGTGCTTAGATATTAAGAATTGAAATTTCAACTTAGTAGCTTTTTCCTTTGATGGCTATGTAGTTTCCTTCTCCATCTCTTTTATTAATTTTTGCTTAACATCTATTTTATTAGATAACGAAATGGCTGTATCAGCTTATGCCTTAGGTCCATTTGCTTGTAATATTTTTTTTCAATCCTTTACCCTGAGGTAATGTACATCCTAGATATTGATGTGTGTTTCTTGTACTCAGCAATAGAATGTGTCCTCTTTTAACATTCATTTTGTTAATCTTTGTCTTTTATTGTGGAATTGAAACCATTGATATTGAGATATATCAGTGAACAATGATTGTTAATTCCTGTTATTTTGTTGTTTTTATGGTAGTGGTGGTATGTGTGCATTTTTTTTTTTTTTGCTGATATGAGAATATTTATTTCCTGTGTTTTCATGTGTGTAATTAACTTCCTTGATTTGTGTTTTTTTCCTTCTATACCTTCTGTAATGCTGTATTAGTAAGCAGATATTGCTTAAATTTGATTTTTATCATGAAAAATTTACCAGAAAATATTACTTTCTCCATTTATGGAAATTCAAAGTTTTGTTGGCATATTAGTCTGGGCTGGCATCTGTGGACTCTTAGACTCTGAAGAATATCTATCCATGTCCTTCTGACTTTTAGAGTCTCATTGAAAACTCAGGTTTAATTCTAATAGGTCTGTCTTTTTATGTTCCTTGTTCATTTCCTTTTGCTGACAGAAATTGCTGGTTTCTTTGGAGACTCAATTGTGTCATATAATTTTTTTTTTCTGGAAAATGTATTAAGAGAGGATGTTTTTGATTAAATAGACATGTAGGAAAATATTTTCTTGAGAACATATACATGATATTTTTTCTGGAAGGAGACTGTAGAAAGAGCACATGATGTTTATTAGAGTGTATGCTTGAGAGAACACAATGTTTTTAAAAGATAAATATAACCCAACAGACAAGAGACAACTCTGTATGGAATTGGTTAACCTTGTCACTCTGCTGGTCTTCTTTGGGCTTTGCTGACACTGTTTTTTGCTGATGACACTCTGTGGTATTTGTTCACCTTGCCAGTCTTTTCTGGTCATCAGTTGCATTGACTTTGGCTTCTTGCCACTTCAGTGGACTCGGGCCAATTGATACAGCCTGGCAGTTTCTTCTAGACTGAACTGCCATTACGGATTCATAATTGGTCTTTGCAAGTAGATTGAGCAACCAGTGCTGATTCATGTGAACTGAATTGATATCCTGACAATATAGATTGGATTTGCTCCAAAGAACTATTTCTAATCTGGTCTACATCCTGCTTTGCTCCGTTAATCCTTTGTTTTTTCTACCTCTGATGGGTACTGGGCTATAAGGGAGGTTAAATTATTTAAATACATTTATTTAAAAGATTTTTAAAAATATAAGCCCACAACTTTCAGCTTTTAATATTCTTTGTTCCATATATTTAGTGTTTGATTATTATGTAGTGAGTATGCTTTCTTTTCTGTACACTCTACTTGGTAATCTGTATGCTTATTGCACATTTACAGGAATCTCCTTCTTTAGGTAGGGAAAATTTTCCTCTAGGATTTTGTTGAAAATATTTTCTAAGACTTTGAACTAGTATTCTTCTTCTTCCTCTGCTTTTATTATTCATAAGATTGGTCTTTTTATATTATCCCACATTCCTTGTTTTTCTTCAGGAGTACATTATATTTAACATTTTCTTTGGCTGATATGTCATTTCCTCTGTTATATCTTCAATGCCTGAGATTTTCTCCAATATCTTGGATTGTGTGTGTGAAGCTTATCTTTTTCCTGTTTGCATTTCTAAATATTTTATTTTCAAGATTCCCTCATTTTATGCTTTCATTATTGCTTCTATTTCAATTTTCATGTCTTGAATAGTTTTATTTGTTTCCTTTTAGTATTTGTGTTTTTCTGGACTTCTTTAAGACATTATTTGTTTTCTTCAATTGTTTGTTTTGTTTGCCTCCATTTTTCTAAAGGAATTATTGAGTTCCTGTTTAAGTACCTCTATCATCTTCATATAGTTTTTTTTTGTTTGTTTGTTTTTTGTTTTTGTTTGTTTCTTTTTTGGTTTCATATAGCTGGTTTTAAAGTGTTTTTCTTGTGCTTCAGCTATGTTGGGATATCCAGGACCAGCTGTGGCAGGATAGTTAGGATTTAATGGAAATATACTTACCTGGCTATTGTGTTCTTATTCTTCCACCTAGTTCCACTTAGGAATCTGGGTATGAGGTGACTCTAGGTCTGATTTTTTATGTTTTCCTTGGTGAGTGTCTTGTTCCTTGGTTTCTGTTTCCTGTCTGGATTTTCAGCTTCAATAAAGCAATTCCTCTTTATCTTTATTGTTCTTCATTCTTGTTTTCTTTTTCTTTACTTTCACTTTACAATTTTTGCTAGTGTCCTCTCCATTTTGCAAATACCAAAAGGAAGTGATTGTAACTTAAGAGACAATTATATTTGTGTCATAGTGTGTTCATTTGCTTTATGTTGCTGTAATAAACACCCCAATGGAAAGCAACTTCGGGAGGAAAGATTTATTTCAGCTTAAAGCCCTTAGGCTTTGATCTATTACTGTGGGAAGTTATAACAGGAATTCAAGACATTTATCTGTAGACAGGAACTGAAACAGGGGTCATGGAGGAATGCTGTTTACTGACTAGCTCCTCATGGATCCACCAGCCTTACTTTTTATGTAATCCAGAAGTCAAGATTGCTTAAACAACACCAAATTAGTCATTAATAAAAAAAAATACCCTACAACTTTGCTTATACATCAGTCTGATGAAGGCATTTTCTCAACTGATGCTCATTTGCTTACTCTGCCCAGAAGATTTTGGCTTAGGTCAAGCTTTAAAAAAAGTAACCAGCACAGTTAGCCTGTCAAAGAAGGCCGTTTTCAATATCTATTTGCAGGTATAAAAGCCACTTTAATGTTAATGAAGTAAATATATGTACTAATGAGCAACATGTAAGGAAAAAATTTAAACTCTTGTGTCATAAATTTAGTGTTATTTCTGGTGGTTTTATCTAAAATCAACTGCCACAAAAGGCCACAAATCATTGGGTAATGTACTCTGCCATAGACAAAAACACAGGTAAAATTATTGATAATCAAGATTCATGAAACAAATATGAGGTGATTGTTGACATGGTTTTTGAAGAACTAGCATAAGGGTTAAAAATAATGTAACATATTTTATAAGGTTTAATTAAAGCAACATATTATCTCTATGGATTATAAAAGGAGTTATTATTAAAGAAAATAAACACTTGTTTTCCACATTCTAAGAGAACTTAGATATGAGTCACTCAGGCATACATAGCCCTGAAAATGCACCTAGAAATAATTAGAGAAATTCTTTATGATGACAATATTTATAAAAGGTTCTTTTAGTGAGTAACATTAATACAGTCAACATTGACTCATTCATTCAGTGATAGTGATATTATTTTTTCACATTTTTTATTAGTTATTATATTTATTCACATTTCAAATGTTATCCCCTTTCCCAGTTTCCCCTCTGAAAACCCCCTATTCCATACTCCCTGCCCCAGCTTCTATGAGGGTGCACACCCACTCACCCAGTCCTGACTTCCCATGCTGGCATTCCCCTAAACTGGGGCATGGAGCCTTCCCAGAACCAAGGGCTTCTCCTCCCATGGATGTCCAACAAGGGCGTCCTCTGCTACATATGCAGCTGGTACCTGGGTCCCTCCATGTGTAAATAGAGCGATATTAAATTCTATTATTACCACATGCAGAAAGAAAACTCTAATTAGGTACTTATGGAAAGGTGCACATAGAATCCCAATGCTTTATTCTTTAACTTGTAGATTGTGTCTGCAGCACTGATGATCTGGCAGATTCAACACAAACTTGGGAGCAGGGAATAAATAAAGGAGAGTATACAAAGGAGAAACAAAGAACAAAGAAAGTGTAGACTTAAAAAGTGGCATTCTGGAAAGAAATAGATTTAAATTATACTGTAATGAATATTATTACACTTATATACTAAAATAAAAATGTACTAAAACTGATACATCTACAGCAAAATTTCTGAGTTTAAGGCCCATTGTAGAAGAAAATATGGAAAATTGTAAGATTGAGAGCCAAGGAAGTTTGCTGCAAGTTTGTGTCTCCTGGAAATGTCAGAGAGTCTACACCCATGAATTATCATCATTACAACTACCTACACAAGACCTAAATAAAGCCAACACCAATAAAGATGCTAAAATGAAAGGGGGAAACCTTTGGAGCCTCAAGCATAAACTACAGGCAACAGAAGATTGATAAGAACAGGAGAAAATATCTTCCCAAGGGAAGAACACTCTAGTCGGTCAACCTTGAGATCATATACATATGAGCAACAGTATATGGCCTGGGCATGTTGGGTTATGTATTTAGGGAAAAAAGTATGTAGCAACAATTAAAGAAAAGGGAGCCATGAATTTGAAAGAGAGCAAAGGAGAATGTGTATGTGGTAGGGGAGGAGTTCAAAGGAGGAAAGGGAAGAGGGAAATATAATTAATTATACTATAATTTCAAAAACTAAAAATATTACATCTGCATAAAATTCATAGGAACATATATAAATCTATAATTATTTAAAATATATGGCTTATATTTACATTTGAGTATCAATTTTTCATTTCTGTGAAATTTTCTCATGTAAAAGTAACTTTTATTTGCCTGTTGTAAATGTCATCTCAGTGGCTTTCTGTGGAATAAGCTCACCATTTCTAGTCCTTTCTGATCTCTGGTTAGCTGATTCCACTCATCTGTTCCTGTTCAAACTTCTCTCCAAGCTTACTGATTTAATTTGGAATTTCTCAGCTTCTCACTGCATTGATTGCTCTGCTTGGCTGCAAACTAACTCTGACAATTTGTTCTAAGATTCTGGCGCCTTCTCATTTTCTGGCTTTAATTGTCTCTGCTGACCTGCACTGAACTCCCAAATAGACTCAAGCTATTGAATTGCACTCACTTCACTGAGTCTTAACTGATTCAACTGAATGATACTGAATGGAACTCAACTTCCCTCAACTGAACTCAACTAACTGAAAAGAACTGACTTAAATCTGAACTGAACTGAAGTGAACTGGATTGGACTAAACTGACTTGAACTCAACTGACCTGCACTCATTGAAGCCCCCCATTTACTGACTTCACTTTCAAACATTACTGCTTCCTTTTACAAACTAACTTTACCTACATTGTTTGGGATTAAAAGTGTGCACTGAATATGTGTCTGTGTTCCAGGGAAAGTAACCTTGTTGTTGGATTAAAATTCCATTACACTCAGATGCCAAAAAATGATATGCCAGTAATCACTTTATATACTCCAGTGAGTTATTTGCTATTGTTGACCTTTCTCTGTTCCTTCAAAACCTTTCTTCTAATGACATCCATGATAGTAGCACCTCCTAAAGGTCTGCACCACCCATTATTAATGGACATGATAAAACATTTACATTGGTATGGAAATTAATACAGTCAAGATATAATGAATAGTTATGTTTAAATTCCCTCACATACTAAATCCAATGATAGATACAAATAAAAGTTATAAACTATAATGAAAACTGATTTACTGTGAAGGTTATACCATTTTGTAAAATTAGTAAAAGTCATTTACTTGAATACTGAATTGAGTAATCTTTGTCATATGTAAACTATATCTCACTAAACTATAAAACAAATTTAAAAGAATAGTTCTTTTTCATAATGTACTCCTCTACCTGTAACAGGAAAAATATCTATCATTTGTCTGTTACACTATGCAGCTTTGTTTTGGGTGTCTGCTCAGTGCAAAACATAATCTCCCAATTAACTGACCCCCTTTCTCTTCCATATTTCATAGTTTTGACCATTTTAATAAATGTCTTCCAAAACTGCACAAAATTTCAAGCAATGTAATATCAGTGAACATTTTCTATCCTCTGGATAACAACCTAATTCCTCAAAGCTGACTTAAGCATTAATATATCGAACTCTTCAGTACCTGTAATAGTATTAAAATAACAGTACTCAAAATTTTATCACTCCTAGAATTTGATGTTTGAATTTCATTGAAGATTTACCTTATGAAGTTCAAAGTACCTCATTAATAAAACAATTTCAAGTAAGCTACTTAATCACATGTAACAATAAGTCTTAATTCAGTTGAATATATATCACTTTCTGACTTTATTAATATATTTAATCTATATGCATATCATAGCATTGAACTTCATGAAGATAATCACTTCTAATCTAATTAAACATGGAAATAATTAAGATAAACTCTTATTCTTAGCTTTCCTTGAATCATTAAATATTATTTATGTTGTTTCCCACTTCAGTACAATTATGTAGTTACAACAAAAACACTATAGACTGAGTAATAAATAAATAAATAAATAAATAAGAGGATCTTTTATGGTTCTGAAAATTATAACATTCATTTTCAAGTCCTTAAGAGATCTGGTGTCTTGTGAGATATTACTTTTTGCTTTCAAATAAATCCTGTTTATTCCTTTATTTCATAGAATTAACTGTTCTTGTGTTAAAATAAACAATAAATCCAAAGTCATGAAATTTCTTTCTTCAAGCCATATTATAGAAATTTTCATCAGTAGAACCTCGTTTATATATGCTCTCAACATTAGTAATTAAAACTTATTTGAAATGGCATTTATTTAAACTTACATTTCCAATTTTTTTTAAGGATCTATTGAGCTTGTACAAGACTAAACCTGTCAGCAGCCAGTTATGGATTGAGGAAGAGCTCATGAGATCCTACACATTCTTGTTTAACTATTGAATACAGATGAATTCTTGGAGACAGAGACTTGGTGTCTTCAGGTGCATATGCATTGGTGAGCTTATCAGACTTTATTGGATACTTCCATATGTAACCATAGATGGCTAAACTCAGTGCATTACCAAACTAAACTACATGCATGAGGAAAAAAGATATTTCTGGAAGAATCAGAGGAAGACAGGGGTGGTAGTGGGATGAGAGAAGGTGATCCATATGGTAATCAGAATTTATTACACACACACAGGCACACACACACACACACACACACACACACACATATGTGTATATACAAACATATATATATGAAAGTGTCAAAAATATAATAAAACAATATGAGTAACAAAACATTGAATATATGAATTTATTTTTAAGTCATCCTTATTTCAGATTAAAAACAATTAAGGTATTAACAGAGTGATACATTATAGTTTGTGTAATCCATTTGAAATTGGTTGACTGGGGTCAACAATTACAGATAAATGAGAAGTGATTTGCTTAAAATGAATATATGCTGTGTACTCTGAAAAATCAAAGGTACTTATTACTTTATTGTAAGCCTTCCTAATGAATATATCGTCAAAGCATTGTAGGCCAGGCTAAATCAGCAAGCATGTAAGGTGATAATTATCTAGTTGTATTCATCATACTGTAGGACTCATAACATTTTATTTTATTGTCAATGTTAAATGAAAGATACATGGCGTAGATAGTTTTCCTACAAGTAAATAAATAAGAAAATTCAGACTGAGAGATGATAAATGCCAAAAGTCATTCTTATAGAATGTACAAATGTAGAATTAAATATATATTCTGAGACCAAAGATTCTTCTTTCAAAGACTGTATTTTACTGATATATATATATAT